>VZRN01006406.1:1018688-1058285 GCA_013397935.1 Dasyornis broadbenti | reverse complement strand
GAGGGAAGGAAGGAAGGAAGGAAGGAAGGAAGGAAGGAAGGAAGGAAGGAAGGAAGGAAGGAAGGCAGGCTAAGGCAGTTAGAGCAATGAAATCCTGCCTTTACTGCATCCAGTCTATGTGAACTAACCAGATTCAGTCCAAAGTCTTTTCAAATCACAGCAAATTGCTATAAACAATAGTAAACAGAAATGCCTACAAGATCACCTCTGCATTATCAGCATACCCCCGATACAGAATCTCACACAGTTGCGTAGAGGTGGACAAAATCTCACACTTCAAGATATACGAAATGTCTAAACATTTCATGATGCCTACAAAATAGTTTAAACAATGCAGTAAGTTTATTCTGAGTCATAATGCACAATTAATGACAAGGGCACGGTTCCTGCTCAAATCCCTAAAAGCACAAAACAAAAGCCTTCCTGGTATAAACACAGAATCATACCATATTTCTTAATTCCACCCCAAAACACTTCAGATCCCCAGTCCCACAGGAGAGCTTTATATTTATCAAATATCCAATAGATGAAACAAAAAGGCATGACAGAACCCAGACTGTCCAAATTAAAGCCTCTGAGAGTCTCTGTAAATCCATCACGGAGCATAAAAATCATTAATTTATCTCCTGGCTTAACATTCTCCTGACAGCTTAGTATCCAAATGCATTATTAGTGGCCATTCCTTTGCAGCTGGTAGCCAAAAGGGAATTGGTAGGGAAAGGGCTTGTGGTTACCAGCACAGACCAGGGAGCCCCCAGGAGCTGCACTTTGCCACAGGTTGCTGTATCCTCTTGGTCAAGTTGCTTAACCTTTTTATGTCACATCTTCCTCTCTGTCCTGGATAACAACTGCTGATTTACTCCACAAGACTTTTGTGAAGCTCCATTTGTCAGGGCCTGTGATGTATTATTTATTGTCAAAGACATAAACAATCGCATCCTGAGGATGCTGAGCACATCACCTGCATTTTGATTTCTGCCAAAACCTCTCTTCCACTCAGGACAAACCCTTTCTCCTTCACTAGCATAAAAATATTTTATTAAATTATAACGTAATTTAAACAAGCCAATATACATGTTGGGGCCCACGAAGCCAGCTCCCAGTTACTGACTTTCTGGATCAGGGGAGGCTCAAGGGAAAGCCACTGGATTTGTGATGTGGTGGTGTCAAAAAAACATTGCTAGTTTTGCAAGATGCTTACAATTGGTGATCCTGTCAGTATCTTCAGCAAGGTGTTACTCATGCCTGAAGGACAGCTTTTAGGGTGAGGAAATGCCCTGCATAGCAGCAGAATAAACATACGTGAAGAAAAGCTGAACAGAACCCAGATAAAGCACATCTATCTCTGTTAAAGCTACGTGGGGTAAATGTGTCTGAGAAAAGGCACATTAAAAAAGTACATTTTCTATAAATCTTGGTGAAAATATTGACTTGGTTTTCATATTTTTTCTTCTGGGGATTCTGGTCTATTAGGTTTCCTTGCTCCTGTTATAAAACCTGATGACAAACTAGGCAGTGGCTAGATTTAACATCCTGACTGACCTTATCTAACTGACCTTGCACCAAAACAGCACAGTGTGCTGCCAAATTTTCCAATTCTCTCCAGTATCTGAAGTCTCAGGAGGTCCATTTCCTAAATAATTCCGCATCTGCTGACCTTATCTCCCTGCCCAAAAGCAAAAGGCCCAGGCAGGCAGTGGGGGCATTTCAGCATGCTTAGAAATGGGTGAGCTCTGGGTGCAAAGCCTGTCTCTGGAAATACAGAAGCACTTGGCTTGTGGGTGGTGGGGCTGTTGTAAATCACAGAGAACAACAAAGTCTGCGTCACTAAGGCACCTTTAGCTTCCAAATTCAACCAGGAACAAGTGTTTAACTAAAATCCTGCCAAGTTCTAGAAGACTGAATGTGGTTTGGATGATACAAAATGTTGTAATTTTAAAGATGCATGGCTTCAGTTTGGGGAGAACTCTTCACAACACTTGAAAATAAACCAGCAAAAGTTAGAAATGTATCTTGTGACTCTCCAGAAGTTTTATGTTATTTCACTTGTTATGTAAGCCAAAAATGGTTTTAACACAAAATGGCATTGACTTTTCAATCATTAATGGCACAATCAACTAAAATACATAATCTGTTGCAGTGTTTGTAAACATGTGCAATTAAAGTGGAATAAGATTCAATTATAATGGATTATGTGTGCATAATAATGCAGATCATGCAATTCTTATTAGTTGGGCTGCACCCTGAGCTCGGTTCAGGAGGAAATGATATTGAAATGCTCTATAATGAAGAGGAAATTTTAATGGGAAGACAAGGTTGAAAAAATATTACTCAAAGCAGGAGGAATGAAAGCGTCCGGAGGCAGAATACAAATGACAGTAATACAAAGTCATTTGACTCCATCTCCGGCATTATGCAAAGATTAGGAATTCACACTTGACAGCTGCTGGGAGCGAGGTAGGCACAGCTCGCCCCACTGGTTGCCACTGCTCATAGAGCAGCTCTGTGCTTCCTCTCCAGATCAGCTCCGCACAAGCTTTGCTCCTTTTAGGAGTTTCACAGGGTGCAAGAGACAGAAGAATTCATCCCTCCCTTCTAAAAGTGTGTCTCCTTCTCCTAGGCTGCTGCTGTTTGGGTGGGGGCAAACAGTACACCCAAAGATGCTTAACTTAATTAATTTCTCCTTTTTGCCTCGATAGATCAGCTTATATACAAGGTAGATATGCAGCTATCCTATCTTTCCATTTGTTCAATCATTCATGGAAGGTGGTTTGCTTCACATGAATTGGTTTAATTAACTATCATTAGGAGTGGGGGAGGGCCAAACTACATTTTCTAATGCACTGAAAATTACTCCTGAAGAGAGCACAGATGAAACAGAACACGTAAGAGCTGATCTCAGCTAAAACATGCAGCCTTGTCTCATTCTGGAAACAGATAGCTCACGTGCTGCTTTGCGAAACCAGTTACAATGGGCTCATCTGTCTAACAATGCAAACTGTGCTGCTCTGATTAGTACAGGGCTTTGGCTTGACTTAATCAATATTTGAGAGGCGAAAGTGATACAGTGTATGAAATAAAACGAAACAGATGACAAAGCCAAGTTGGTGTGTTGCATTAGCCACACAATCCTTAGGTGGCTGAAAGCCTGAAATCCTGGAGGAGAATCTGTGTTGGCTTGGACAAGGCATTAAGGATCTCTGCCCTGAGTTTGATGCTGTTGGCACAGAGCACAGAGGTGCACTTCTGTAGAATGGTAACAAATGACTATAAGTGTGAGAGGTTAAACTGGAAATTTTGCATGGAGAAGAAAACTTCTGTGTGTGTCTGGTCCCATGGTACCACCAAGCATTAAATCTCTCAAATAATCAAAGGAAAAGTTGTCCAGAGACCAGAACCCAAATTCTCTATTCTGAACAAATGCTCGCTAGAGGAAATTTGAAATTACATGAAGGAAACGATACTGTCACCACAGCTCAGAGTGAACAATAATCTCATACATATTCATACATTCATTGCTCTCATGTCACCCCCAGAGAGGGATGTGTGCCAGTCCCAGGGAGAGCAGCGGCAGCACAGTGATCTCCTGGCTCTCCAGGGCTGGGTGATCACCCTCCATCGCACACCTTCTGGCTTTATCTTCACAACTTCAAATGTTGCAACACATGAGAGTTCCCTTGTCAGGAATTCTTTCTGAATATTTAATCTGTTTCCCTTTCTCGTTTCCAATTCTCATACTTCTTTTTACACCCCACCACTTAATTCTTCCCTGTCTTTGGCATTTGTACCTTTTAGCACTAGATTGTAATATCTCTCTGTAGCCATTTTTCTCTGAGTAAGTGTATTACAAATTCAGTTCTTCCTGTACAGATTTAGTTCCTTTAATCTTCCTTTATAAATGAATCTCTCTATCCCCTTGATAATTTTTGTGACTCTTCTCTGAACTCACCACAATTTTTCAATACCTCCTTGCTAATCAGCTCCCCAGAACTGAACACAATGTTCCAGGTGTAGGAGGAGCAGAACAGCACAAAGGTGATCTGAACCTGTCCTGTCCCAAACTGCTTTGCCCTTTTGCTGCCATATGTCATTTTTTAGCTTGGTACTAACTTGTGCCCACAAGTTTGAAGAGAGTAGATGGAATTCACCTACTGTTCTCTTTCAGATGCTTAGAAGGCAAATTCTAAAACTTCAGGGTTTTTTTTATTAGCAAGTATTGTTTAGCGTGCACATTTGTCCTGAAGACTGCAGTCTGAACATGTCACCCATGTGGAAGTCAAACCCTGCCTTATGTCACTGACTTAGAAAATATCCAAATTGTACATCATGATGGGGTAGAAGCTGATTTTCATAGGCCTTCAGGCTCACAAGATTCCCATCTGCAAAAGCAGACACTCAAAATTATGAACCCAAACCTCCTTTCCTCCTACCAATGAAAACTAATGATCTCTTTGTTCCAGTAAACAGGAAAACTGGTCACAGTCTTCTGCTCTGTAACTAACCCTGAATTCATTTTATACTGTCTTGACCCAGCTGCTTCTCTCTCTGTATCAGTTTGCATCTTTTGTGGAGGATTAAATTCCTCCTAGTTTCATCTCATCTGCATATCTTATTAAAATGTTGTTTCCTTCACCATTTCTAGATGAACAGTGAGGATATTAAATATAACTTAAGAGTAAGCTTTGTGGCTCTTCTACAGTCTCCTCATCTTCAACTCCATGCTTTGCCACTCACTGACACCCTCTCTTTATAGCCTTCCAGCCTACTTTCAATTAAGAAGACAGTGCTCATCTCCAAGCTGATTTAAATTAATTTTTCTAGAAAGATTTCATGAGGCACAGTATCAAATGTACTTCTCAGATGCAAACATATTACAGCTCCAGCATTCCCTTCATCTGTTAATTTTCTGTTTCTATCAGAAAAGCAATCAAGTTTGTCTGGTAAGATTTATTCTTGCTAGAGCGGCGCTGCTGGAGGCTCCGTGCTGCTGGGCCCAGCCCTCAGGCACCAAACACCCGTGACCAGAGCTGTGTCCGAGGTAGTTGGATGTGTCAACACCTCTAAAAAAGAGTGTTTGGGGGGCAGTGTTATGCTAATTCTACACTGTGGGCTCAGCTAATTGGCAGTTCTGTCATCATTGTACCAATGCAAGCCCAGGTGAAAATATTGACTTTTGATCTCTGTCCCAAAATGCTGGGATCCTGTACAATAACCTGGGGTTCAGGGATCACTGCAGGGACCTTTTCATAGGCCTAGTTGTGCCTCTTGCCTTTGTATTCCTCACCTTCACTGAATCCAGAGCAACGATGATTAGTTTAGAAAGGGTATAAGGTAGATATTCAGAAAACAGTGTTTAGGATAATTTATTTCTCATTTTAAGTGTCTGCATAGACTTCTCTTCAATCAATTCTTAGTGTTCTGTTCACTAATTAGGAGAAATAATCACGTGCAGCACAGCATTTCCCCCAGTCCCCCAATAACATAGGTTCATCTGTATCAGCCGATTGATGTACAGGCTAATTTTCCTTGAAGTATTTCATCATATGCTACTAAGAAAAGATACTTTACTGGCTTTTTCTCAGTTCTGAATTGTTCACATTTCTTTTATCTGTCTCATTAAAAAATATTCTAGTCATCATTATTTTCATACCAACTTAGTTTACTAATTAATGGACACATCTCCTGTCTAGGATTTTTACTCATCTTCCCCCGATACTCATATAATAAAAATCGTTCATATTCCCTTTAAACCCTTTGACGGCATTAATTCACTCTGATTTTTTTTTCTATCCTTATCATTCCCTGATGAGCTTTAAACGAGTCTGTATTCTTGTTTGATTCCCCTCCCATCGTTTCCTATCTCAGCACAGGATTTTCACCTCACGCCTTTGAGCAGTCCCTTGTGAAGTGACTGTAACTGTGGCAGATAACCAACTTTTTGTGCTCACTTATTAGTCATGCAGATTGTGTATCCTGGCTGCCAGAGAGATTGGAGGGGGCATTTGTGGAAATGGTCCCTTGTGAATTACAGGTACAGGGGCTGGGTCAGGACAGGGACCATTGTCACTGGGTTCTCCTAAGCTGAGCATCCTCCCATGAGCTGGACAAGCTGAAGTTGGGATCCCACGCAAAACATCAGCCATTAAGCCCCCAGAGCAAACAGCAGTCCCAGCAAGCTCATCAGGGTCCTTCAAAGGATCCCTGGCCTACACCTGATGCTCAGAAAAAGCTGTAAACCTCTTGCTGTCAGTAATTAGTTCCTTAAATAATTAATTCCTTAGATAATTAGTTAATATTTGTGTAGTACTTTGAAGGTGTTAAGTGCTCTATAAGTGCACACATTATTTTTGGCATTTAAGGGTCCTTTCAGTCTCTGCTGGCAGTGCCTGGTTTTCCGCATTAATGAGTTGTGTGACATGGCTTGGGGGTAGATGTGTTCAGCAGAAAGGATTAGTTGCTATCTCTCCTCACACTCTATGAAGAAAAACCAAACAACCCAAACCCAAACCAAAGTTACTGTTTGCCAGGAGAGGGAATATCAACCGTTACCACTCCCTTAGGGCAGCAGAGAGCCTCATCCTGGGCCCCTGTTCAAACTGGACCGTTGCTGTCCTGGGGGTGAGGAGCAGAGCTAAGCTAGTCTGCCCCATTCCATGCTCCAGCTGCAAAACCTTCCTTCACTCAACTGTGGCTTGGTGGGGCAAGGGAAAAAACGAATTCTCTTCTTCAGGCCATGTAAACCATTACATTTTTTTCTGTCACCTCTAAAGCGGTAATTCTGAATATGAATGATTTTGTTTTTTAAGAGTCACTACATTTCCAGCAGGGACACCAGAGAAGTTATTCTCAAAGTCAGGCTATCAACATATTAAGTAGCCTCTTGATGAGATCTGTCTAAAGCAAGTGGAAGTGGTGTTTGTGTTGGTACTGTTTATATTGTTCCTACAAACTTACTTAAAGTTCCTGGCTAATTCATTATTCTGGGAACCTAATGCAAGGCAGCAGGTACTACAGTTCCCCTGCAGAGTCTATTTTCAATATTAATTATCTAGCTGTGCGTTAAGCAGTTTTTGTTTTTGCGCTAAAAGGTTTATGAAAATTAGATTATTAAAATGATAAAAACTAATTTTCTCAAGTGTAGCCACTCCGCAGCAGTCAACCTGAAAGAGAAAAATATGTGCACTTAGTTGTCTTGGAAAAATGGCACCGTAACTAAATTATCATATGTGGAGGAAGGGAACAGTGGGAAAGGCTGCTTTATCACAAATGTTGTTGCTGTCCTGCTGGCCACACACTTGTGCTTGTGTTGATGGGTCTGCTGCTCATTTTCATTCCCAATAAAGCAGATTTTTGTCTGAGAAATTAATTTCAATATATGACAGGAACGGCTATCACTTGCAAACATACCACATCTGCTGTGGAGCTAAGCCCGACGTGACAGCAGGGAGTGTTTTGACTGCTCTTTCGGGAGGAGTGGGCTGGTGGAACCTCCCTGTGGCTGGCTCTGGTTTCAGGGCATGAAGCTGGGCTACCCTCTTGGAGGGGCAGCTGTTCCTGGAGGATGATCTTATGCTTAAAGGAATCTCTGACCAACACCACTGCTGTGCCTCAGTTCTCTTGCTGCAAAAATGATGAGGAAGCTCTGAAGGAGAGGGATAAGTCACAGCCCTGCTGTCTGTGAGACACTGTTATTAGTCTGCTAATGCTGACAGATATCTGGTTTCACTCCCTTTCTCTTTATCCCCGGTGACGTCCAGAGGGACTCTGCAGAGCTGTTACAGCTTATTACAATATATTACTAAATTCGGGGCTGTTGCACCTCAGCAGATTTGTTGGTTTAATTTTGGCCAAACAGTGCACTCTGAGGTGGCGTCTGGATGGTCAAGAAAGATAATCCATCCCTTTCTCCTGGAGCCAGAGGGCTGGAAGTGTGATCTGAGTGGTGCTGCAGCAGAGGTGGCTGCCATCCCGAGGCACCCATGCTGCAGTTTGCTGTCCTGTCAGCATTGTCACCTCTGCTACTTCCATCGTATGTTGGATGAGAGAGGGGAAAGAGGGCAAAGCCGCAGCAATTCTGTCCCCATCCTCTGTGCTCCACATCCTCCCCCGTGACTCTGGCACAGAATTTCCTTCCCTTTCTCCCCATCATAAAATATGGTGACTTTTAAGAAGCGTAACACATTTGTTATAACAAAGTTTCCTGCCTGTCAGGCAGAGTGATCTGCAGAGAATTTGCTAATGCCAAAGCCATGGGAATTAAAGTCACTCTTATCTTTAGCAGTTGTCACCCCCATTGCACGTGTGAGGATGAAACCTAAGAGCAAAAGGTGCTCTGTGAGATACCAGTGTAAGCCAAGAAGCTGAGGACTAGCAGGAGAATTGCTCTGATTATTTTTCATGTTGCAAATATCCATTTTATGTGGTCCTGTAGTGGTTTCTGCATTTTGGAACACTTTGCTTCAATGATTAGCATTCTAAATAAATTTTTTTTTCTATGAGGTTGTTATTGGTAGTGTTATGATCTGTTTATTTGTTGATATCATGCAGGTTTTCAATGTACTAGAATTTATTATGAGTATTAGAGATGCCAATGTTTATCCATTTTACACCTTCATTATCTGATCTAGCCCCATCATTACTCCAGATACATACAATGGCATTATCATTGTTGTCTTGTTTCATTATAATTCCCGTTTGTTAAGTGCTTTTTTTCTAAGAAATAATTTGTTAGAAAACATGCTGAGGCATAATCAGCCCCCATATTACATATGTTTGGATCCGAGGCATTTGACAGAAAATATCTGTGACTGAGAGGTGGCACAGTGCTTGTTTTACATCAGTGTTAACAGGCTGGGCCAACAGGCACAGTTCATGCTACACCCTAACAGCCTCTGAGAGCCTAAAATGTCTGTGGTGGATTCCCCAGTCTCCTTCATGTCCACAGGGAAGGTTCCTCCTCATGCTGAATATGGTCTCTGTCCTCAGAAAATGAGGAATTTGTCATATGAATATATGTTTCACCTACAGTAAAAACGGCCGATGTGCATTTGATCCTTTTCCCTTAGCTCTCCTGAACTGAACCTGTGTTGTGTGAGGCCATATTCTGTTATAGAGAGGGGAAAAGAGGAGAGAAAGAGGAGAAGAGGAGGGAGTGGGGGAGGAAGAAATTAAGGCAGGATGCAGCTGCCTCTGCCTGAGATGGACACAGATGTCACCCTGTCATGGTGGCAACTGTTAGATTTTTATGCTGAGAGGGATTTTAAGGATCAACCAAATAAAAAGTAAAGCTGAGATGGGAACGCAGAGTATAGAGGGGCCAGAAAGACAGCTGTGACATGTGTGACATGACGGGACCCTTGATTAAGGAAACTGCCTGTCCACACTGGGCAGAGAAAGTGTGTTCCCAGCCTAGGACAAATCACTGAATGTCCTACCTGAGAGAAAGCATTGAAAAAGCTGACCTGAGTCAATTTTTAGCAGTGATTGTTCTTCTGACTGGAAGTGTTTTCCAGCTACGGGGAAGCTGCAGTCAGCTACGAGCAGGTTCTGCCTTGCTGGATTCCCACCGGGTCATCAGTGTGAGGTGCTGGGATGCCACCAGCACTCGAGGAGGACAGCCTGGGTTTGCCCTACAGCCTGGGCTTGCTCAACAGCCCTTCCTCTGATTGCACTGTGTAGCTCACGGCAATCATTGGCCACAAGTAACACAGAGTCACAGGAGGTCTTGTCAGAGCATCTGCTGCAATAAAAGCAGATAATTGTATCTGTATTTTAGGGAAGCTTGCAGTGAGTCTGAGTTAGTAACCACAAACAGAGCACTTCATTCCTGTTAAAGGCTGGAAGGGAAAGGTCCCAATTTCTCAGCTTGGGAGTTGTCATTAATAAACAACCCTTGGAGAAAATACCAGAAACAGTGTTTTGGAACAAATGATATGATTTTAAAAGTATATTTCATCCAGCAAGTAATTATCACACCCGCTGACATTTGCTAAGATATAATTCAGTGAAAAATAGAACCTGTGTTTCTGCTGTAAATTCTGGCTCAATTCCCACAGATACCAATCCTCAATCTTTAGCCAAAATTTGCTGAGGCATTGTCTGACACAGAAAATGGACTCTGCGCTCTAATGTAAAAGCTAATTACAGGAGGTACTGCAAGACAGGGCAAGAGATAATGCCTGTAGTGCTTAAGAAGACGAGGTTTGGCACCCATTCTTTTCCAGAAAAAAAAACAACCCAGATATCAGTAACACTGCCTTAGATGCAGAACATGCCCACAGACAAATCCTACTCCAGCATTGAAAAGCATAAACTGCTTTCTCTCCTCTTCACTCAAACCCCAAACACCTGCAGCAGTATCAACAAATACCATAAAAATTAGAAATAACACTCCAGTTCCCAATGCAAATATGTGGGGTGTGTGTGTGTGCACACAGGGGCAAGTTTGAGGATTTGGCTGATAGGTAAGAAGTCAAGATTGATTCTACCCAATATTTGGAAAGCCTGTCTTATCTATTGATCAGGAGCGACTTCATGCCTGGGCGGAGATGGCAGCTGGGTCAGGCAGTGCAGCAGTGCCCATCTAGGGCCAGCAGAATATTGTGGGGGGCATTAATGTCTCTGCAGGCATTGAGACCTTTGGCATCAGGTCCAGATTCCCCAGATGCCTTTCCCTGCTTAGCACCAGGAAGCTGCACTTTGCTGACAGCTTTGCCTGCAGGCTGTGTGTTCACACAAACGGAAAGTTTGCCTTCGGCTGTGCGAAACGGCATAGGAATGAGGGGGCTGGCACAGGCAGGGTAACAGCATGGCTCTGAATTCGACTGCAGGGAAAGTGCTGCAAAATGTACTTTTGTGTGGGAGCTGCTCGAGCCTGAAGGCTCAGTCTGCCGTGGGATGATGTGCGGGTCCTCGGAGCCCTCAGGGGCTGTGGGCAGCAAAGTGTCAGCTCCAGAACAGTGCCCGAGCTCAGGCACCAAGAGAGAGCTCAGGTACCCACAGCCAATGCTCAGCTCGCGTCACAGCTCCGTCAAGGACTCAGGGCAAACGTTATCATTCATTACAGACAAATGAGAAATAGGGATCTCTGTTCTCCAGCAGGTGCAGGGAAGCTGCCCAGAGCTGTCAGGGAGGTGGCACAGCCTGTGGTGTAGGCTGTAAAGCACCTCTGCTCCCTGCTGTTTCTCAAGCACCATTGCTTGTTTAGGGCATGGTTTGACGTGGCAGAGCAGTGGGTAGGAGCCATTCTTTTGCGGGTTCATCTCCATGAAGAGCTGGTGTCTGTATCTGCCCAGGACCTCTCATCCACAGGTCAAAAATCCCGCTGGATTGCCTGGACACTGCTGCAGCTGTGTGGCTCCTGCCAGGGACTGTTTTCTATACGCTGAAGTGCAAAAGCTAAACATCCCAAGGTTAACAAGGCTTTTCCTTCCCTGAAGTGTTGTCTCCTAGGATCACCTTTGTTGGACTATTCTCCAGAAGAGCACCTTGCAGTTGCTCCCATCACTGCACCCTGACACAGCTCTCTGCCACCCAGCTAATCCTCATGGCATGCCTGACGGCCTTCCATTCTAGGAGCAGCATCACACAACCCTCATGTTTCAGCATGCAAAACCCACCAGAGATCACATATAGGCATTAAATGCATTTGTTGAGAGTTCCCAGATGGAAAAATCAGAGAGCTGTTCTCCAAGGGTTGTGCTTCATCACGCACCATCCCTGCCCTGAGCTGAGATTAATATTTCAAAGGAAATGCAGTCTCCTGTGGGCACTTTCAGAAAGGTCCTGCAGACCAGCTGAACCAGGGCAAACTTATAAGATGCACAATCTCCTTGCTTCTTTCTCTCTGCAGTTCATATAGGAATAAACCACTTACGTAAGTGTACACGTGCTATCAGGGATGCAACGTGTACTTTGATAGCTCTCATTACCCAAGGACAGGGAGGTCTGTTATCCACTGTTCCAACGCTCACAGCATATCTGTGGTATGGTGTTGAGGGTTCATCTGGCCAGAAAGAACTCATGCTATGTCCTGCACAGCATGGGACACAAACAGGAAAACACAGTTAATACAGCATCTCTGTAGCGGTGGGGAGACAAAATTCTCTTCCTCTGTTGTCACAGCTGGCATGGGATCAGCTGGGTATGGAACACCTTAAATTTGTGTACCTTGAGGCATCAGGAAAGCAGGAACAACAACTTCCCTTAAAGCAAGGTGAAAATCATTGTATGGCAGTAAAGAGGAAAACGGAGGTTGCCCTTGGGAAACAAGGGAATATTTGTCACTCATTTAGGAAACAGCAGGATAAGACTTGCAGATTGGCTAAATGTCTGAGTAAAGTTCCTGGAGCAGAAGGAATTAATGTGCTTTCTGGTACGTGTTCTAATTTTCCATCACATTGTGGTAAGTTCATGGTGGTCATGACATGGCTTTGTGATAGTGATCAATATCTAATTAGGCAAAATGCTAGTTTGCTAATGCCTGAAGCCTTAGACCTCACCGTCCAGAATGAGCCCCATGTGCATTACTGCTGTCTGTGACAAATCACTCATATCCTTGCTATTGACCTGTCAGGGTTAACTCCTATCCCGACAGTGCCACCAGCTCAGTTTAACCTCTTCTTTCTCCTTTGTGTGAAAAGCCAAACCACAGCTGTCCCTCAGTCAAAAAATGATGCAGAAGGTGATGCTCAGGCTGTTCCCCTCTGCTGCAATCTCTGCAGGAGATGTGGAGGGATAACTGTGCCTGGTGTGCAGGTTTACACAAGAATTGACACGATGCTTTAAAAAAGTCACATTTTGGTGATCCAGAACTGCTGCAGTTTCCTCCTGCAACATGAGGAAGCTGCTGGCATCCCTTTGCCGTTTTTCCTGCCGGGAAATCCATAGCTGGTGGTATAGCAGCACCTAGAGGTGGATTCCAGGGACAGCCCTGCCCAGGGGGTCTGTGCGGAGGGGGCACAGGGGGCTGAAGAGAGGAGCTCTCGGGTCCCAGGGAGCACCCACAAAACTGCAGGGCTCTGGCAGAGAGTGTCCCAAAGTTTTCCCAGTGTCCCAGAGGATTTGGAGTCAAAGCAGAATGGACCCAACCCTCCTGCATCTCAGGATCGTTCCTCACTTCCATACCAGACAGACCCAGATATGCCTAAGACTCTTGCTTTCTCTCTTTGCACCAGTGTTGCACCAGTGAGAGCCCTCCTTCTTGCTTTTGACAGCAGCATACTGCAGGGAAGGATTTATCTTTGTTTCTGACTTTCAAAGGGATAAAACTAGTAGAATTTTGATTTCCACTCCCTAATTAACTTCTAAGACTAAAAAAATCTGAGCTCTGTAACTTAGCTTCCCTTTCTGGGAGAAGAGAGATGGCTCAATCCCATCTTCTTGTCCAGCTAGGTTACCAAGGCACATTTTGCATTATCCAAAGTTTTCCTGTCCAGCATTTAGCTGGTATCCTCAAATGAGGATCTTTGCTACTGCAGCTTTTCTTAACTTACAGGGAAAAAAGAAAAACCTTTTTGTAGTCTAAGTCTAAAATATTTGTCCAGAGGGAAGATGAAGAGGGCTAAAGGAAGATGTTCTCCACAGAGGAAGCTGCATAACTTCAAAAAAAGCATGTCCTGTGCATGCCCAGGCACTGCTCTGCAGAGAGGTCAGTTCTGGGAGCAGCTTCTCCAATGCTAATAAATCAATGTGGATGTGTATGTTATCAAACCTATGAAAACTGATAAAGGCAAGGAGCCAGCTGGTGTGTGTCAGTGCAACTCCACAGCATTTGCTCTGCACCCGTTGGCCAGGCACTGGCCATAAGGCCAGAGCACACGTGTGCCACAGGGGGTAGTTGCTGCAAATTAGGGGCCCTGCAGAGCCCCTGCTCACCAGATGCTTCATGGAATCCATTAATTGCTTAAAGAGCAGATGAACTGAGTGTTTCCTCAGGAAACACTGAAAGAAGTGGAGCAGGAGCATTTGGAGTGGAGTTCCAGCGGCAGCTGGAGCAGCTGGTGGGCAGCAGGTGGGCTGGGAAGTGGGAGGCAGTGGGATGGGCTCTGCCTGCACACACCACTTGGCATTAATCGTATCTGCTGGGCTTGTGCAGCTCCTTCAAAACATCCGTGGGAGATCAGGCATGGCATGTCTTTAACTCTTTGAACTGTGGTAGACAGGCTTGTCTGGGAGCCACGCTAACACTGAAATCCACAAAACATGTCAGCTGGTATTCCAGACTGTAAGCCACCTTGTCTGGTTTTCCAATAGGTATTGGGGCTGATGGTGTGCTCCTTATTTTCAGTGGAAGGGACACAAGTAATAGCTGTCTTGCTCAATGTCCTGAATGACTATTGAAGTCAGCATTGGATGTGAGAGACATTTCCCTCATTGAATTAATTCTGATGTGCAAGGTTTCATTAAACACAAGAAACAGACTTTGACTGAGTGCTGCAAAGCCTCTCCTAACTGGAGTTATTCCTTCTTGTCCTTTGTTTATAAACTGAATCCATATTGGAACTGTACAAGTGGCAATTCACTTAAAACCTGACAGTAACTGCTCTCTTTGCAAACTCACCAATAGGATTTATTTAGCCTCCATAGAGGGAAAGGTTGTATTTCCCATCCTAAAGGTGGAGGTTTGAGGCCTGAACCTTGCCTAGGGTCTCTTCTGTTTCCTGAGAGCCAGGAACAGAGGTCAGGTTCCCTGTACTCCAGCCCAACCCTGTAACTACAGGCTATTCTTTAATCTCTTATTCCTGCAAGCCATTACTCTATAAACATGATAAATAGACTGGTAGAAGTGTTTAGCATTGAATATTCCTGAAGCGTAATTATTCCAGCCTCGCTTGGCAGCAGAAACATTACTCTTATGTCAAAGATGAGGAAACAGGGGCACAGGGCTTTGTCCAAACTTGTAGGACTGTTCAGCCCTGGGCTGTGGCCCCAGGTCAATCCTATAAACTGTGCTTCAGTCAGTGACTGTCAGTGAATTAAATAATAGCTCAGTGGAACAGGAAAATTAAGCAGCACTGCTGTGGAAGACAAGGTATGGTTTTCAATGAGATTTGAAAATTGAGACAGGAGTTGATTAGGTTCATATCACTGTGCAATCTGGAGGTGTTAAACAACCAGCTCTCCACAGCTGGGCTGGTGGGAATATCGACCAGGTGGAATTACTCCTCCAGAAATGCAGTAACCTACTGGTGCTGCAGTGCTGCTTGGAGGAGGTTGTTCTGTCATGGGAGAGAAGAAACAAACCTTTTCTTCTCTGACCCCCAAAGTCTTAGGGAAACTCAGTGCTCAAACATGGTACTGAAATTTTCCTTGACTGTTTTGCAAAGAAGATTATGTCAGAGAAGCGATGGAGACACAGTGGAAGAGAGGAAGTTTATAGGTAATAACTGTTAACAGTATAATGCACACATCTACAGTGTCAGGCCATGTGTACTCTGTGATGGGAAAAATTGCAGGAAAGGGAACATTTGAGGGTGCTGAGCCCCTGAATGTGATCCCTCCTGTCCCTGGCACAAGCTGTGCTTTGGCTGTGGTTCAGATGGGCTGGATGGCAGAGAAACCAGGAGGCAAAGCCTCTGGCCTGTGCTTCCTCTGCAGGTCCTGGGGCTCAGTGACCATGGCGCAGATCACTGCACTTGGGATCTCCCTTTCCAGACTGTAGAGAATGTCAGAGGACAACAGGGGAGAGTGACACTGACAGGAAGCTGAGAACTGCAATGAGCACACAACTGGTAGAGAGAGACAAGGGTGTGCCAACACCCACACTCTAAATGTGCAAGACACAAGAGAGAGAGGGAGGATTATGGATGCTGAAACTTTTGAAATGCTAGTTTTCCAGGAACGTCTGTCTTTGCTACAATGCTCCCTCTCCACTTACATTATTAATGGTTTGTTATGTGAAATCCAGTTTCAGCTGACTGACACAGTTTCCCCTGTGATGAGTAACCTGCAGAGAGCAGATGGGTTCCTTGCTCTGACTGCTCCCAGGGCTGCTCCTGCTGTCCAGGAGAAGCAGGGCCTCTGGGAGCTCTGGCAATGGCTCTTCTTGGGGGGCCTTTGGTGGCTGAGGGGGACACAGCATGTGGAGTTGCAGACAGACAGTGTACCAAAGGTTTCATGGAACACGAGCAGGATTTCTGGATGGCTGCGCACAGAGGTGAATTTATATGGATTTTCTGCTGCCTCAAAATGGAGAACAGGGGCAGAGAAGCAGGAATGAGGGGGAAAGGATCAGCATTGATTAAGCTGACAGTTCTGCTAATGTCACTGTGGACACAGCCACTTTCCTTTGCCAGCAGCAACTTCAGTAATAAGATGCAGAGGGAGAAGGAGGGAGTGTTAGCGCTGGGCTGCTCACAGTGCTGCTGGCAGTATTTAGATGAGAAACTGGTGGTGTGATGGATGGCCATGATGCAAAGATACATAGTGATCAGCGCTCTGGAAACGCGGCAGATTAAGAAGTCTGTGCCTGACTAGTCTGAAGGTGACTCTACTGAGAGCCAGTTAGATGCTAATCTCTTTTTTTCCCCCCATAAATACATTTTTGTGCAGAACTCACAACAGTTCTTGCAAATATGTTGTCAGACGTTGCTTTCTCACTTTGGCTTAGATCTGCTATGGGACAGTCTTTGCCATCTTCACAGACACCATTTAGGGCTGGACTGAATAGGGATAAGCCACAAGGAAGGAATGGGGATTGTGGTGACTGTGCCCTGTACCTGTATCAAACCTGATGAATGAAAGTAAATCTTTTCACACCCACGGTTTGAGCCCTAAACCCCTGCTTTAGAAAAGGAGGAGGGTGATGTAGAAATAGCATCAAGGCTGGTTGGTGTTATCATCAACACATGGGTTTGCACTGTGAGTTTAATGGTAGTTAAGAACAGTGTCCACCAAAATCTCCTGTCTCACACAGCTGCTCTTAAGTCTTACATTAGACTGCAGGACTAGGATTTAGGGCTCATTCCACCCATTTTCATGGACAGATTCAGAAGAAGTGAAGGGTGTTTCTGCTTTTAAGAGCTTCATGTGTATTGGACAAAGTTAGCTGTGATGGGCAGCTCTGAGAAGAACCATTTGTATAAATACCCAGACATCATTATTTGGATCCACATCTCCATTATGAAAAGGTAATCTCTGACATTTTTTAAAACACCAAGTCAGGCTATTTCCAAGTAGGCTTCTGCTTGGAAACAAGTATAAAGCTTTAGTCTTAAATTTGGAGTTAAACTGAGTGTTATTAACATCTCCAACACTAGACTCCACATATAGAGCATTGTGGATACCTATCTCATGTCTCCACTCAGCCAGGGGCACTGTCTTTGCTGCCTCTTTAATCCAAGGACAAAAATAATTTGTCAGGATGGCAGATTTTCTTCCATTCTTGTGAATTAGCATTAGAGCATCACTATAGAAATAATCCATGCTATCTGGATTATGGCAATTAAATTTCTATAAATGAAAGCTGGTTTCTAAACTAATATTTAAAGAAGATGAGAGATGTCTACATGAGGTGCATCACTAAACGGATTTCAGCATTTATTTTTCTGACAGAGATTCTGTTTCTCCTGAAAGGGTAATGTACATCTATCTTGCAAGGAGTTTCCTTAGACGGTTTAAATGAAGAGTGAAGCTTTGAGAACAAAGTGAAAATGGAAGAAGAAATATACTGCCACAGGAAGATCAAAAATGAGGCACTTGGGGCTTCAGAGAGTTATCATTAATCCCCTCCTGCCCAGAGGGCATTCCTGTGTGACCATCAAAATGACACACATGCAGCTGTCTGGCAGTTTGCCACATCTCTGGGTTTGATGGACTTCGCCCTGGGGATGGCTAAGCCTCCAGCTGTTCAGAATGGCAGCTTGTTTTCCTCAACAAATTCGCTCCGATGTTTATCTGACCTATCTGAAGCCACAGAAGTCGATTGTAAATTGTTTCAAGCGTGTTTTCAACACCTTTTCCTTACCAAAACCCGGAAACGGAAGCAGCCATCAAAACCTGGACGCCTGTCCTGCCTGAGCACAGCTTTGCCTTTAGATGAGAATCAGCGGCTGTGCTGGGATGACTGGGTTGTGCTGCCTGAGATTGCTCTTGTACTCATGGCTTACCAAAATGTGCAATAATGTTCACCTTACTAATACATGGGGTGGAAACACAGGTGTGTGTCTGTCTGGTGTGCTGATCAGACTGTGAGGGTCACATGTACCCCCAGCACAGCACAGAGAAGTCTCTGGCTGGTTCTGTGGGGCAGTACTGCATGGCAAAAACATATACTTCAAAGAGGTAAAAGGAGGCAAAGGTCAGATATTTACTCCAAGAGGCAAAGTGAGCTCTTCAAAGTGAGGAGGAGCTCAGGGGTAGAGCTGAGGGTCTCACTGAGCCAGCAGTGCCTGAAGTGGTTTGGTTCTGTTCACCTCATCAGCTTGGGCATTCTCCAAATCAAGGGATTTAAAACTGTTTAATAACTGACAAAATGTAAGTACGGATTTTGAAAATGCTGCACAGGTATGATAAAAAAGTAGATACGTGATGGATGACAGAGTTGTGTGGGAAGCACTTGTTTGGCTTTGTTTGGGTTGAGTAAAAGATGAGAGAGAGAGAGAGAGAAGGATCTCCTGACAGCAGCATGAATATGAACATTGTTCTAATGTCTGACACACTCAGACCATAGAACATATTTCAGAGCCTCCTTTCCCACCCTATGCAGCTGCACATGGATACAGGGATGGTTACCAAGACAATCTCTGATGCCTGCAGATAAAATGTTTATTTGCTTTCATATAAAAAGTGAGCTGGAAGTACAGCTCACGATTGCAGACTGAGAGAGAGGACAGATATTTCCAAAGCTACTGCCAATCCCCTTACAAGGACATGATTTGACTCCTGCACGTACTCAAGAGGAACCCGTGACTCAACACGTGGATCTGAACTGAATTGCATTAACAGGTTTTTATTCATTATGACTCCTAAGCTCCAAAACTAAGAGCCTTTTAAAAAAAAATTAATTAAAAAGACACCAGGGGGTGATGTTAAAAAACTACCAACAAACCTACCCTTCTGAAACAATGGGAACAACTGTACATTTTTCTCAGCAGTGAGAGAACTAAAATGCACGTGTATCCTGACTCAGATAAATCTTAAGTTTCCCCTGTGTACAATTGAGGCTGTAAACTGGAAAAAGACTGATGTGGGGAGAAGAAAGTTTCCTTGCCAGATGAGGACTTGACTCTTCTTGCTCAAACATAGCTGTAAATCCAGGACTTTCAGTCTCTTAACAAAACTCCTGACCACAGTAAATGCAACAGGATTCAGGGAATCTCTCACTGGAGCCAGCAGGAGCTGCTGCTGCAGCTGATTCCACCCAGCATGGTTGAGAGTGGAATGGATGGGGTCTCCTCTCCCTTTGCTCCTTTTCCCAGTGCCACCAGTAACACACAGACAAGTGCTGCAGCATTTCCAAGCAGCCCCAACACCTGGAACTGGGGAGCTCATTATCCTGCAGGCAGGCAAGGCCAGGACACAGTCAGGAATTCAGGGATAGCTGCATTAACCTGGCTCACGTTTGGGCACTCTGATAGCAGCCTCTCATGAGAGATCAAAGTTTCCAGGGCTCAGCTGGAGGATAGGGTCAGGAACTGACATTTTTTATGGTAGATTTTTAGAACTTCTGTCTCCAAACATACAAATGAAGCCCACTCCCTCACTTAAAGGTCTATATTGTGATAGGAATACTAATGCAATGGCGGAATATGTGTCACACAAACAGCATCACAGACTAGTGTAGGCAACTGGGTATTTTCTAAAAAAAGCTGTGAAATGGATAGTGTTTCCATGCACAACCTTTCTTTTGCTGGGAGAGATTTCAGCTTTTCCCTTGTCTGAAAACACAGACAACAACTGGCCATGTGTGGATCCTGTGAGCTCTCCTCCAGAGCTCGTGACTGCTCGTGAAATGCAAGCAAAAATGAAATGCAGGTCCAAACTGGCCTCATCTAAGCCATCCTCCATAATTTGTCGTATTTGTTGACTAATACAGGGCCAGCTGTCTAGTTAGTGAGACAGAAGCATTAAAGTAGGGACATCATGGAAAAGAAAGACTGGGAGGCCCCTCAAAGGTCACTTAGTCCGTCTAATGTCCCATGGCAGGTTTAGTTTTACCTGCACCACTTCTCTCAGTTTTGTCTAACCTGTTTTCCAAAACCATTTCCAAAATATCCGAATTACCCACCAGCCCACCAGGAATCGCACTGATCCTTTGGGGACATACAAATCTCAGGACTGGAAAATGGGAGATACATGCTAACATTTGCCTGTAAGGTTGCTGTTGATAATGTGCATAGATGAATTTTGGCTAGACGGGTTTTTGGTCTAATAAATTTATGCAGTTGCCTTTAAGACCTTAATTATAACAAAATGGGATTAGGCCCAAGCTGAGCAGCTCTCAGGTGGTGCTTTTTTAGTGATCTCATTGGGGTTAGTCATCACAGAACTTGCACCAGTCAGTGCCAGGGTGACAGAAGCATTTAAGGATACCAGCAGCACATTATGGATTTTAAAAATTGCTTTTAATATCTAATGTCCACATCTTAATCCCAGTCAAATTAGCTGAACTCCTAAACACACTTGTAGGCACTTCAAGTGGGTGGAAAGGAAGAATGTTTGTGGATGGATGCGAGGACACAGCAGGAAGGTTTCACACAAGAGGCAATTCAGAGCTAATCCCAGGCTCTGCTGCATGACAGTGCCTCTGAATGCTCACTTACTTACTGATGAAGAGCAATTGACTGAATTGTACTATTTATATGTTTTAAGCATTTTCCCAAAACTGCATACTTCACGGGATTGTGTGGGACAAACTGCCAATGGAAAGGAGCAATTCTAAAGAAGTTAACAGGCCTGACTGTCATTTTTATTCAGCCTGTGTATGGAAAGATTTTTAAAGTAGTTTTAAGGAAAATGAGAAGCAGCACTCTTGAGCTTGCATTGTCTCTTACAGTTTGAGGAGCTAGCACAAATCCTGCATTCCCTTTTTCACTTCATGGAATATAAATCAGAGAATATTACAATTTTAAAAAATAATTCTGCTTTGGCTGAAAGGAGGAAAATCCATGATTCCAGTGATGGAGAGTAACAGTATAAAACTTATTTATTCGTATCAGGTACTGCAGGTTTTGCCATCAATTCCTGGCTTTCCAGCAGCTCTCTACATTAGCTGGATTTTGTCCATATCATCATATTCCAGTATTTTCCCAGATTGAATCTTCCTAACTTGAAAGATATGGCTTGATGCTGACCGCACCAAACAATCTCCTCTCTGGCAGACCAAAGCAGAGCAGACGCATTTACACCACTTGCTTCCTAACCCAGGACTTGTAGAGTTTTACTTTTTGGCATCTCTTCAGAAGCTGTAATATTAGAGAAGGATGTAAGTCAAGAGATTTGAGGCTCTGAGGGGTTGCACTGCACTCTGGGTGTTTGTTGTGTGTTTGGGTTTTGCTAGTTTTGTTTTGTTTGTGTGTTTGTTTATCTTTTTTGAACCTTACGCAAAGAACTTAAATGTGGTGGAATTAGAGCCAATGCCAAATTACTGGCCCAGCACTTGTTATCTTTTTGTCCCTACAACTTATCTTCCTGTTTGGAAATTGCTCTTGTTTGAGAAGATTTGATTGAGTACAACTTTTGTTTGGGTATTTTACACTGCTCTGAGAATAAGGCCCCAAAGAGAAAAATAAGGAAGAAGAAATTCCTGGGGGCAGAGAAATCGAGCTAAAATACTGTGGTCACACTCAGAGCTTTCACAGATGCCTTTATAATATCATGTATCCAAAAGAGAAACATATCTATCAGGGGGTTGCCTTTGCTAGTATTTCTCAACAAATCCCCAGAAGCTTTTGCTTGTGCAAGAAACACTGGATATTTTCCTCACTTTTTAAAACATCACAGTCTAATCAGAAATAAATAGATTGCTGTCAGCTTCAACATAATTTCATGCTGTCCAGAAATATGATGGAAAAAAACCTTTTAGGTAAAAGCAGAAATTTCATTAAGAAGCAACATGTGAAACACTTTCTTTGTTAAGCATAATTAGCAGTTCAAAGACACTTGACTTTCAAAGTGTCTGCTTTGATTCCTGTCAGATGCAGAGGCAGTGATATATGACACGACATTCATCAGTGACTCTCAACATAAAATGATGTGATGATTTTTCTCTAATTGAGGGGATGGGAAAGCCACCCCTTTTTTTTTTTTTTTTTTTTTTTTTTTCTTTATAATTGTTTTANTTTTTTTTTTTTTTTTTTTTCCCTTAAATGAGCTTGAGAAATAATTTAAATGGCTGTCAGATCTCCAGCAGCACGTAATAAAACACTGGATGGAAGATTTTCAAATTCAGTTTTTGCCCATTCCCAATGTTTTTCTTTTAAAAGTACTTTACTTTCTGACGTGTCAGATATTATTTATAGGAGTAGGTTTCCCCTGTTTTTAAGACATCCCCTGTTCAAATTTGCCTGCTGAATTCAATACACCCTGTTGACAGCTTTCTCTGAGACTAGGTGGCTCTTCTGAAATATATTCCAGTTGAAAGGTTTCAAAGTAGTTTTATTTTATTTCTGATCTTCCTGTGACTATCAAGTATTGTGCTGGTCTTTTTTTTTTTCTAGTTGGCTGGTCTAGTGTTTCTTTCTCTTCACTCCCCAGTGACTCCCCAGCACGTTTTTATTTTACAGGTGGACATTGTTTTGTGTACTGTTCCTCACATGCTATTTTTCTTAGTCTCTGGATTCTGCAATTAGCATAATTTTGCAATTTTTTTTTCAGAGTAGGATAACAAGTAGAATAGTCTAAAATAACTAATATAATAGCCAGCTAGAATGACTCAGTAGTGGAGGCACTTGTGAGCATGAACAGCTCACAGGAGAAAAGCAAGGTCTGTGCTCCAGCTGAGACCTCAGGAGAGAAGGGGTGACTGGTCCCACATCACCTTGGGTACCCTGATGTGGCTTTGATGACTGCAACAGGTCATTTCTGTGTGCCCAAAACCTGCCCCTTCAGATTTTACACAGGCTGGGGGCAGCATTTCAAGCTGTCTGAAAAGAAAAGCTGAAAAGCCAGTAGAAATACTCCCTGTTATGAAATCAGGTTGTGAAAGTAACTATACAGGTTATTTTTAATTTTTTTCTCTGTGTCTGTGGCTCCGGGCTTTAAACATGATCCAGGCCTGTCTTCTGGGTTTGCTCCTGACACAGGACTTTCTCTCTCTTCCCTTGTTACCAAGCCTGTGACTGCCTGTGCTTTTGTCTCAGTGTAGCATCTGAAAAGCAAAGTTCTGCAGCAACAAATGTCCCGGAAGCCTTGGTGGAAGAGGAAGGTTGTGCTTCGAGAGAGCAAATGTTCACAGGAGCTACAGCTGCTGCTTTGTGTGGAGTGACTCAGCTCTTTGGGCATGGCTTTGCCAACAAAAAGGCAGCTAAACTCAGTGTTTCCATGAAACCAGGGAGCAGTCATGCTGTGAGCTCTGGTTCTGACATGTGAAATCTTCCTTCCACTTCAGTGAACTCTTTGCTACAGGAAGGGATGAATAAAGCCAGAGCACTGTGTGAACACCCAGCCAGGGGAGCTCTCTGCACCAAGGAGCATTGGGTCTACGTGAGGCAGGAGGGAGAAGCCACAGGTAATAACCAACAGAAAGCCAATTTTTATATCCCCTCTTCAAGACTGTCCTTCTCTAGCACCATCACCGAGTTAGTGACCCCTCAGAGGTCACATTTTCCTTCACACACCAAAACACAGCTCTGCTTTCTGGTACTTTACAACCTGAGGGAGCACAGTGTCTGGTCTCTGCAAACTGAAGAGGAAACGAATCTGCAAAGTTTGTTGATTCTATAAAATATTGTAGGAAAATATTCATTCTCTTTCATATATGAACCAGCTCTGTGGTCTGCGGCCTGCAATTGTTTGCTATCAGTATTTTCCTGGAAAACTTTTAAATAGTCATAGCATTGAGTTATCAGCAAAGAAGAAATAACAATGTTTTCTTTTTTGGCAGTTGAGTCAGGAAACCCGGCTCCAAACTCCAGGATAAAGCAGCAGGAGACCAACACACCATAGGTGCTCACGCAAAACTAATGCAAACTCAAAGTTTGATATTATAAATACTCATTAAACACTACAGAAAAAAAAACCCCTCCATCTCAGTAAATGTCAAGATTCTTAAAAGATATCTTAGAAAACAGAAAGAAGGAATGTCAAGAATATTTAGTCTTTTATTGCCCATTTTTGACTCACATGTGGAGTCTTGTTTGTACAACACAAGATCATTTTCACCCACCCAACTGCCAGGTGTG
Organism: Dasyornis broadbenti; assembly: GCA_013397935.1. Taxonomy (NCBI): domain Eukaryota; kingdom Metazoa; phylum Chordata; class Aves; order Passeriformes; family Dasyornithidae; genus Dasyornis; species Dasyornis broadbenti. The sequence goes on along the minus strand of VZRN01006406.1, from coordinate 1,033,944 downwards.
CCACCCTATGAGTAAAAGATCTGCATGTCATCAAATCCTGTACTGAGTAATTTTCCTTTAAAGACACCATTTTTAATTTATCTCCAAGTCCAGCTTAGCTCTCAGTACCACTTTTATGCCAGTACCACCAAATTGCACCAGCATTATAGGATTACGGATTGGGATCACTTACCCTGTCATGTCTGGTTTCACACTGATACTTCCAGCAGGGCGGGTGCTACACTTTATTAGTTACAGGGATTCACTGTGCATCCAGAACCTGCCCTCTGCACCCTGCTTTTATAGCAGGATTCAATACAGCTGAGCAAATACAACCTCTGCATTATATATGAGGTACAGGGAGGTGATGGGAGCAGGGTAAATGCCCTCGTTAGGTGCAGCATGCACAGGGAATCAGAAACACAGAGACACTCTGCGAGACGAGGGAGAAGGAGCAGGGAAACTCTGTTTGAGGTCTGCCATGAAGGCCCAGGAAACCCTGCTCAAAGGATTTCTGTCCCAACCAACTCTGTAATCCCTACCCAAGGCCTGGATGCAATTACAACTCCAGCATATTTCCATTCCAGACTTCAGTTAAATTCTCAACACTGCAGCCAAATAGGGGGGAAAACCCCAAACAAATCCAATGTACTAGTTGCTAATAACTTCTGAACAGCAAACTGACAGCAATTCCCCAGCCCAAACAGCTCCACTTGTTTCTACTCACCTCCATTTGTCTCTGGGATATTTAAGGCAAAGGCTCATTTTTGTCCTGCAGATTCGGTGCTGCTGCTCAGTGTTATTTTGCCAGATCGTAAAAAGGCTCCTGAGCAAAAGGAAGAGGAAAGCAACACGTAAAGCAAACACAGAAGCCCAGGAGGAAAGCTACACCCTACAGACCAGCACTAATAGCAACGGCGAGACTCGGAAGGAGAGAACACTCCCAGTTAGTAACTTTTTCCATCGATACATCTGTTACAAAACAATTTTGCTGCAAACTTCTCTTCCTTCTTGCAAGCGAGGATTTTCTGTACTGGAGACCTCAGATAAACTACAGGATGAATGTGGGGTTTGTCAGGGCTTTTTTAGTTTCTGTTTTTTTACCAAGTAAGCAAATTAGTGAACTATAAACGAGAAGCTCAGCTGACTGCTTTAAAAATACTCTGCTAGGCAGTAATTATCTCAAGGTGCATTTGTCCATACTTCAGATTTTTGTTTTATTTAGTTCCAAAGTCTTCAACAGAAGCAGAGTCATATTTGAAATAACCACCTATGGGACTTTCTGGCCAGAAAGCCTCAGTGCAGCAGAGGTGAATGTTCAGATGATTAATAACTTAATTTTTTAAGAGCTTGATGGGCAGACAAGGAAAATATGCCAAACTGTCCTTGCCTCAGAAAGATTTTTAGTGCCAAAACAGAACTGCAATGAGAAGGAAAACGCATGATTTCACCTCTAAAGACTTTCAGGGTAGAGAGATGTGTGGAGGGGCAAAGGGATTTACTGCAGCAGCAGAAGCTGCTGGGCCCAGCTGTGTTTTCACACTCCTGCCTCAGTGGATTTAAGTTTCTCTGAGTGCCAGGGCTGTTCCTCGGTGTAGGTCATAGGGTAGCTACGTGTGTGAGCTTACAGAGGCAGTGTGGAAACTTTTGTGCTGACAGTTAATGTGTGGCTTGGAAGAAATAACAAACAATTTGGTTTGAATTAAAAAATTTTGACGGGTACATCTTGCCAAATGTTGGTCAGAAAGGAAAACTGATGGATATATCATGTTCGAAAATTCCCAGGGTGTAGCAATTTCATTTGTTTTCCAAAAGACAGTATCAGGTTCTTCCCTGGCCTCAGAATAAACCTGGAACTACTTCAGGGAGGTTGAGAGAAATTAAGGTCGTTCCATTCACCAGAGTAAATGAAATCTGCCTTGAGCCCAGAGCCAGAAAATGCTGTATGCAGTAGCGGAGGTGTGATAGAACTGCTGCAGGCACTTGTCCTACTAAATGTAATATTAACCCCCACCCCTGTGCCCCTGTAACCCTGTGACATCTTGCTTTGCTGTTTTCCGTCTCCATGTGCTGGTGGACTTTTTAAAAGTTTTGAGTCACTTAAGGAGCCACACAGGTCATGTATTAAGGTGATAAATCAGATCACAGGAGAAAGGAGTCATCTGGTTCCCACCTGGAATATTAAAGAGATCTGCATCCACTTGGTTCCCAAATCTCAGACCCAATGGAGCAGGTGTGCCCCGTGTCCTTGGTGCTACTTGAAAACTACAGTCATCACCTCCTCCAAGCCTTATTTCCTGAAGGAGTTTTCCCATGTGAGCTCCTCTCAGCCAGGAGCAAACCTGAAAGCCTTTCCACGCACACTGCCAAGCAAGGGAAAGGGTGGCCTTGGGACTCAAGCCCAGGGGGGACAGAAGTGTCCCCAGCCCTGGCTTGCCAGTGTCTTCAAGCTGGGAGCTGCTCCCTGGGCAGGACTAACCTGCGTCTTCCCCTCCAATGCAGTGGCTGTGCAAACCCCAGAGCAGCATCTGGCCAAGGGTTAAAGACTGAGGACTTCAAATGCTGTACAAGAGGTGAGAACCGATTTTGGAGGGACAGGAAAATGGAGTTACATCACTGAAATCATCATCATCATTGTGTATAAAACCAGACCTTTAGAAGAACATAGGAGAGTCCTGGTTTTTTGGTCTTTTTGGATTACTCCTTTAAGAGTGCTCCTTTTGGTCTGGCACAACGTGGAGTGACATGACAGCACACTTTTCCCCCCTTTATAATTTTCTCTGGGAAAAAGCATCTGGCCTTGCTGTCTTTGAAGCTGGTTAAAAGCTTGACATGTCAACTCTGAATAATTGAGCCAGGTTAATGGTAGAACACAAGTTCCAAGTGTCCCAGCATATAAACTGGTTGGTACAGCTGTTTGGAGTAATTGCCAGCAATGGATTTGTACTTTCTCACTGTTCGCAGAGCTGGTCACCTTAACGAAGGAAAACCAGTGGAGTAATTCCAGCACAATTGTATTTAAGCTACTGGTTTTCAAAGGGCCTTTGAAGCAAAGTGTTTTCTTCCTCATTATTAATGCAGCACTGCCAGAAGCACGGTTAATGTGCTTAGGTACCAAACCTGGCTCTACATGCAACAAGGACTGGGTTTATAGTCAATCCAAGGCCTGGTTACTACCCAAAATAGTGAAATAGTCCTGCTGTTCCCTCTCTGTATCACTCTGTATATTAATTTTATTAATATTTGAACAGAATATTTATTTAAGTTTTGTAATTAATTACAATTAATTGCATAAATACATCTCACTCTGTACATGCCCACGTTGCATCAGTGCTTGCCCTCGCACAGGGCTCTGGTTCAGGGTTCAGTGTGCACCAAAGTCACTCCATTCTCTGCCCATTTCACTCCCTGGCTGTGTCTCTATGAAGGCAGAGAGCAACAGAACTTTGACCTTTCAGTGTGACTTGAATTTTGGGGTGCCCTTTGACCTTTCAGCAAACAAATTTCACAGTCAGGGTGACTTTTGACCTTTATATGACCCCAGATCTTCTGGATCACTTTACATCTCAGGGTGACCTTTGAATTTTGATGACCTTTGACATTGTGAGAGACCTTTGTTTGACCTTGGACCTGTCCTTGACATTTTGTGACCTTTGATGTGTTAGTGACTTTTTACTTTTCTAGTGACCTTTGAGCTTTCGGTGTGACCCTTGACTTTTTTGGCAACCTTCAACCTTTTTGAAAACTTTCTGACTTTTTGATGTGACCTTTGACCTTTCTGGGTGGCACTTGACGTTTTTGTATTGCCTCTGGGGATTACCTTTGACTTTCAGTATTTGAGTATGACCATTTACCTTTCTTCCCCTATCTGTTTTCAGGTTATTTTCTTCTTTATTTAAAAGACACACCCAGAACACCCTCCACTCCACTTTTTTCTTCAAGAAAATCCCCTGCATGTGATAGTTGCACGGTGCTTGACTATCTGTGCTTTCAGAAGGTAGTATGTATTTTGTGATAGAGGTTGGGTGTTCCAGCACTTGCAGAAAGATCCTCTTAGATTTATTCATGGTTAAAAGTATCTGGATATTCTTATTGTTAGAAACAGCTGAATCTTTTTGCTAATTTGACCTATAGTAATTCATAGCAGATGCATCACAAATTATGTGTTCTGGGAACAAAGATTCCCTATCATCCCTTCTGCTGGTTGCTGCCATTTCATTTCCTTGGTGCATCTCTTGTTGACGTGTGAGACACAGTAAACCTTCACAGCCTCTTTTCTGTCCATTGTTCATAAACATCTGTTGGTGTCAGTTTTAATTTACTTTCCCCTTCCACTCAATTTTATTTGATCTGTATCCTCATTAATGACTTCTCCCTGTTAATAAGTGATCTTGCTCTTCCCCTCCATTCCTGTTTTATGATTTGTCAACAGGGGATTCTAGCTGAGACAGCAGTATTGAAACTGTGAATGTGGGAAGTGGAAAGGGTTGAGGTAATGCTCTGATTCCAGGCAGGAATTCTGAACCGGATAGGGGAGGATCCCCTTGCAGTAGTACTGTAAGCCCATATCTCAGTGCCTTTCTATCAAGTCCTCTAAAGGAGGAGCAGTAGCTCCAAAGGCACATTGAAAATTTGGGACAGAATAGCCATGAAAACACTGAATACCTTGGAACACCTTACCTGCAGGGATAACTTTCAGGGCAGCCCCTTCTGTTTAGCTTCAAGAATTTAAGGCCTATTTGATTAGTCTTAAGCACCCTACAGAAAAAATACAAATGTAATAATAAGGAAATCTTCAGTCTGCTAAAATGAATGTAAATAGATAGTGAGGCTAGTCAAATGCAGACTGGCAAGAAGCTGCAAAATCCTAACAGGACAGTTTGCTGTCAGAACAATTCTCTGGAGGCTTTTCTGGCCATCCATCCTTGGGAGTTTAAATGTGACCTACCAAAAAATCCTGTAATGAATGGGCTTGAGGATACGACGCATCATCAAAACCACCAATTTAAACAAAAATCACCAGTCTGGAGTCTGGAGGGTGGGCCACCTTTACTTAACCTGGAAAGGGAAAATAAATAAATGCATAAATTACATACAAAAATTACATATATAAATTATATTCAAAAATTAATATGGTTCTGCACATCTCCTGAGCATTTCTGATAAAAAGCCAGGAACCAGAATCAGAACTTTAAAAATACAGTTTGTTTCATGTAAGATCAGCAAAAGCAGCCAAGCAAACACTTCCAGGGATTAGGTGCATAAAAGGAATGATGTGTCTCATGGAAATAATATTTAGAACAGCTGAGGTTATAGAAGTGACCCTGGCCCAGAGGCTGTTCTAAGATATTGGATGATTCCTCACGCAGCCAAATGTCCTGGGAGGTTGAGAGCAATGTTTAGTGGATATTAGTGTAGTCTCATTTTCTCTGGATAAAACACACACTTAAACTCGCACACTGTTGGATTACAGGTGCACTGGGAATGAAAGGGGAAGGCATATTTCCAAACCCAGGCAGTACTTCACTAAAATTCCCAATGGTGATACAAATTCACACTGGGATTTTACACCCCAAAGCAGATTAACTTAACTAGGATCCTTGCTGATTCCCTCCGAGCCCTGTCTGTCTGTCTGTCTGTCTGTCTGTCTGTCTATCCATCATATCTAGCTTAGCCTGAGGCAAGGTGTGTCAGCTATTCCCATGGGCAATACCTGGGACGCACAGCTTCCCTGCACATCCTGCCCAGGACTGCACACTCCTTGGGCAATCCTGGCAATATCTGCTGTGCTTTCATCTGTTCATGGCATTTGGATTTTATTTAGTAACAGGAGAAGGAAACACTGGCAGTGTAAGAGTGGAAAGGAAGCAACATTGGATTGTGTCTGTTATCCCAAATTACAGCAATGCCAGCCCCAAATGTGAGCTCTGGCAGAGAGTTCGTGTATGCTGCTCGGGTGAAAACCAAACCCAGCATCCTGTTGGCTTAGGCTCACCTCTTCTATGCAACACCACCTTGGAGGAGGCCTACCCAGCTAACTTTTACACCTTGTTTTGCAAACTTTTGATCAGTGTTGCTGTACAAAGTCTCTGCTTGCAATTTCCACCCTGCAAGGACTGCATTTTTACAGGGAGGAAACTGAATCCTGTAACTCAAGCTGTCTGTGATGTGAATGAGTAAACCATGGGAAAACATGAGAGGAAACATCAGCTACAATATGAGAACAAGTAAACAGACTTGATATTTACCTTCCCAGAGAAACAGGGTAGAATTTTAGATTCTCTTCTTGCTATTGGCGTACAAAACCCTGACCAGACCTGACCAAATCCCTTTGAAATAATCGGATATCGCCCAATTCCTTTAGGTTTTTACCATGGATGCAACTGGATATGTGACTGCTGCCAGTGTAACAGTTTGGAAATGAAACAGAAGACCTATTAATGCCTTGAAAAATCCACGTGAGTTCTGCCTTGGGGCTCTGTGCTCAGGGTGACCTCCATGGGTGTCCTTTATTCACACAGAAATGTTCTTGTCCTTAGCTCTGTTCCCAGGAGTTAATTTCTCTGCTGGGCTCTGCTGTCAGCCTCCTGGCATCCCTTGCCAAAGGCACCTCCATTGCATGTGCCTTCTCTTGGCACCCTGTCTTGGGAGCTAAGAGCTGCAGCACACCGAGGGCTAGTCAGATCTTCTGCTATGGATTTTTCTTTGTAGCCTTTTCCTATTTTTTGCCCTGTGCTGTCTCCTATTTTCTCATTATCTTAACGTTGATTTTTTCTAACCTCGTCTGGAATCTGACACTGCCTTTGTGCTTTTTTCCCTTGCAGTATTGCTGTGCTGAACGTTTAAAAGTTTGCGGTTCTGCTTTCAACTTCACTTTCCTGTCCCAATGCATCTTCCATCTCCAGCATTTAGTTTTCAGGTATAATTTCTTGTGAACCTGCTGCCTCCAAGCCTTGTTCCCACTGGTTCTGCCTGTTTGCTCCAAGGAAGTGCTTTCCCTGTAGAGCATCCATCTGTGGACTGAAATATCTGTGCAGGGCACATGTGTGAGCGGTGGGCGTGGAGGGCAGCCACAGGGCTAATGGGAGCAGCACACATCAAAGCAGTTGTGTCCCAAGCTTCTGCAGCCCTGGCCACTGGGGAATGGCAATCTTAAAGGGCTTATGTTGGACAACTTCCAAATTGTTCTTTAGTGGGACTGAAAACAGCACTGAGAGGTTTCCATGTGGCTCATGCAAATGCCATAAACATTTTAATACAACTAAGACATCAAGAAGACCTGACTGCCACATGGTATGTCCGAGATGTGGGCACTTATCCAAACATTAATTCTCTCCCTGCACTTATTTCTTTGGGGTGACGATGATGAGGGATTTCCTTTAACATCTACAGAGGACACCTAGGCCTGCAATGCTCTTTTTAGAAGGGTTATTTCAACAATGGATATTTTCTAATTATTATACCTAGTACAGTATCTGCTTCCAGAGTCATTGCTTTAGTAGGAAGCCATTTTATAGAAGTATTATTCATTATAATTGTCACATTCTTACCATTTATTGCCAAATAAATATAACAATAAATGAGCAAATATTGCCTCAAGTGTACCTGTCTGAGCACCTGCAGTCACTGAAGGTTATCAGTGCAGACAGACTGAAAAATTCAGGCACCTGCAGACTCCTCTGCACCTTTCTCTTGTTTCAGGTGCATGTACGACCCAATCCTGTAGCACCTTGGGGTTCTCTTATGTCGATGTCACTTTGTTAATATTTTCATGGGAAATGCACTAGAAAAAAAAACTTGGTTTAAAAAAACTAGATTTTTTAAAACCTACCCTTTTTAATATATATTTATCTATAATGTGTAGGTCTGGTGTTTTTGTTCTTGGATAAAATCACATAAACCACCACTTAGGCTCAGGGTTTCTCCAAAGAGGCAGTTCTTCACTGTGGTCAGCGGAGGCCAGGCTCAGCTGCATGGTGCTGCTTGTCAGGCATCCAAACCCCTTGGGATCTCTGGCTGTGCAAGCCCAGGGTCTCCTGGACATGTTTCACACCTTTGCTGCATTATGAGTTCCAAAAGACAGGCTCCAGGCCGCCGGGTCCTTCCGTCTCCCTTAGGTGCTATAAATACATTTTCTTGAAGTCACGCTGCTGCCTGCAGGAGCTGCAGGAAGGTTCTGTGAATTTCTGTCCTTGCAGTTAGGAGATGTATGAAGTACAGCCTTCGTTTGTGTGTCAGAGCAGCCTCGAACGTCGTTATAGGCTGGTATCATTTCCAATCTGTTGAACTCACACTGTTCTGTAAAACCCTTTACCACACAGGGAGCAGTTCTTTGGTTGGCCTACTCTGAGTGAGCCACGTAGGACGAAGTGCTGCGTGAACCTTTGTGAGGTGATGCTATAAACTGCAAACCAAGTATATTCCCCCAGTCCCCAGTGACACCTCAGCCAGATGCAACCCCAGGAGATTGATGTGATCTTTCTGTTCTTATTGCCACATGAAGACTTGTTACTGCCAGGCTGGAGATGTTTCAGGACAGAGACGAGCCCTGAGAGAATTTAATTCTTTTAAAATGTCATGGGTCAGTAGTACAGATGAGCAAACTTTATATTTACAAAACAACCCTCCTAACTTCAGAGCATTTCTGACAGTCTTCTGTCTCTCATTTTCTCCATTGGAGGCAGGAGGAGCTTGCATATTAATTACTAAGGCAAGAGAAAGATACACACCCCACTCAGCTGCCCCAGCCTGGCATGAGGAATCAGAGAACTACACTGACTTGAACTCTTCTTCCTTGCCCAAGTTTTCTGCAGAGGCAAGTGAAGGAAGGAAAGCAACTCCCTCTCAGTGCTGTGTAATCCTGATTCAAGCCTTTGGTGGCTGTAGGGAAGTGTCGAGAGCTCTGCTTGGCGCCATTGACCTTGACTGTCAGGTGAGCCTGAGGGGAAAAGAGCCTCTCTGACTTATTGCTTTGACCCCCTAATGTGCCAGCTTAGTACTAGTTTAATTCCAGTAAATTCAATACAGTTGCACCAGAGATCAATTTGTTCTGAAGTATTTTTGGTGTGTTCATACATAGAAGTGTCAGGTATTATTAGCAACAGAAGTTTATCTTGTGAGATAGTATTAAGAACCTGATAGAAGTGTGATTTTGTTTCATACTGGCAGCGAGTGTAGGAAATGCTGTTTGACTCTCCTCACAGCATGGATTAGCAAAATTAGACTTGTCTCCTTTGCACTAACAAGCCCCAGAACAGAATGTGAGCTGTTAAATGAAGGAAACTCCTTTCAGACACACACACAAAAAGCTGTGGGAAGAAAATCATCTAGGCTTCTGGGAGGACAGATTATTACAGAGTTCATATCTGTAGGGCATCCACTCTGCAGGATTTTTTGTGCACAATGACATGACTTTATGTTTTTATTTACATTTTCTGAAGAGTTCACATGATGTTGCCATGGGGAATGCTGCAGTTGTCTGGGATACCCTTTTATATTTACATCACACACACACAATTCTGCCTGTATACTGACAATGCTGTTTGACAATCAGTGACTATGGTGGACCTGTTAATAGTTTGAGTCAGGTTTTAATATAGTTAGAGTATTGCTGTGTCTTCATTTTATTTTACCTTTACTTATTTTTTCATTTCATTGAATTTTGCATGAGTAATGCCTTTGGAACCCAGACAGATCTAGAAGCTGGCAAATCCTGTTCTCTGAGGCTGTACAGAGCTCTTCTTGCCTTAGGCAAGATTTGCAGAGAAAATCATTTCCATATAAACACCCAAGTAAGTGACCAAATTCTAACTCAGCCTTCAGGGACGGTCTGAGCCTGGGTGCCAGGTGCCCCCTAGTCAGGCAGCTGAGCATTTCTGGTAGCAGTCCTGGACAGGCATAGTGAACACTTGAATTTTTCCCTGAAACCTTTTGAAAATCTGCCCTCAAGGCTAAAACCTGAGCTGATGTAGTGAAAGAGGGAAACTTTATTAATTTTCATCCGGTGGGCCTTGAAGCTGGCCCAGACTAGTTTCACTTACAAATATAGTTCAGTTTCTAGTAGAAGTTAGGGGAGAACAAAAAGCACAAGTTTCAAAGCATGTCTCTGTGGAAGTTTAGTTCACAGGCTCTCTGTAAACAGTAATGTTTCAGAGCATTCCTGGAAATTTCCTCCCATGGCTGTCGCTGTAAGCACACACCATCCTCTGTGCGGTTTTAAAGAGGATTGTGTGAGGAAACTCTTGGATTCAGAGCTCGCACCTCAGGCAGCAAGGCCTCAGGGTGCACAGAGAAAATTGCCATTTTTACCCCAACAGATACTTTTGAGCTGAAAAGAAGTGGCCCTTCCATGTTGTTTTATGTTTTCCCCTCTTCACTGCTTCCTTTCTTTGCCTTACCCTGCCCTCTCTAAACTTTTCAAGATACCTGGCTTCCAAATGCCAGAAAGGGGCCTGACACCACAAAGCTTTAGAACTTCATAAAATTTTCAGGGAATTATTTGAATGCCGCAAAAGCATTGCTCATGTCCAAATGACATTATTTCAGTCCTCATTGACTGTGCATCTTGACCACATTCGTGTTCATTATTGATTCATCTCAGATGTTCACAGCGGACCAGTCTTGCTCACATACATGTTTAACGAATTACTGTCTTTCAGAGCAATTGAATTATTTGACGTTTGTTCCCAGAAAATGTATTAACTGCCTGTCATGCATTATGTTATTTCATTAATTATTTATCACTCCCAATCCTTACTTAGGAAGTTCTAGCTATTCATCCAAGAATGGTATAATGCAACTGGTGCCATAATTGTGCAATCTTATAAAGTAATGAAAAGCTATCGCTATTTCTGGAAGCTGGTGCTGCTGCCTGCCCGTTCTTGTCCCTCATCCTACATGGCCCCTTCTTGTCCTTGCAGAGAAGGAGGCCAAGAAACTGATCTAGGTTAAAACTCACACTACAAAGGGAAATCTTGGCCAGACAGATGCTTGTGTTGGTACAGAAAGGAGCTGGCAGCACAGGGAGGTTTTGGAAGAGAGTTTGACTTTGTCTTCTGGCGGCCTGTGTAAACTGATTTAATCTGATTGAGAAACAACATTGTCAAGTGACTATTACCCATTCCTGAGGAGGAACTGCTGTGTTGCCAACACAACAACTTTGTGACTGCTCCGGATGTCAAAAGTGTTTTAACTTCTCCATGATGTGGATGCTTTCCCTTGCAAGGGCAAGGGAAGGTCTTCTAAGTGCCCTTGGCAGGTCTGTGGCACCAGTAGTCCCCACTACAGCATCATATCCTACATATTTTCAAGTGGGATTGAGAGTGTGGCATCACATAAATACACTGGCCAGTGGTTCTCTGTCCCCAGTAGAAATGTTGGCCTAATTTTATCAACAGGGGAAAAAAAAAAAAATCTTTATCCTGTGCAAATTGGGATATTCCTGTTCACAAAATGGCTTTGTCCTGTCCCACTCCTGTGTCCCCAGTGCTGTCACTTGCTGCATTTTGCTGTACATTCACAACACGATCTAATCACATAAGTTGGCAGCCAAGTGTGAGCCACTGCAGAGAGAGGAGCACCGCTGCTTTTTAACATGCAAGTTATTCAGTAAAGAGCAGCATGGCAGAGCACAGATACAAACCCTGCACACTCTGAGGCTCAAATACAGAGCACAACATCCAATGCATCATCATTTATATTTGTATTTTCTACCTATATTTATAAACACTTTCTGGCAGCTTCCCCCAGCTTGGCCCACAGGGCTTCAGTCATTGCCCTCTGCTCCTCACTCAAGAGCCAAGCACTTACTAAATGAGAAAGAGAGTCAGTAATGAATAATAGTAACAGGGTTAATTCTTTTCATTTCTGGGTCAGCAGCAGACTGAAATACATTTAGAGATGTAAAACAAAAAGGATAGAAACAGCATGGTGGTTAGAAGGAAAACTGAGAAAGCCCAGCATACTGCCAGTTACTGAACAGCCTTTAGGCTTCCTCTTGGCTGCTGGTCAGCCAAGAAGCTCTTGAAACATAACTGCATCTCACATGACAAGAATGAAGATTCACCCTTGACCTGTGTGCTTGCCCCATGCAGTGCATTTCCTCCAGCTCCTGATGAAACTGCTGGAAGTGCTGGGCTCCCCCTCTTGACAAGTCTTGTCTTCCCACTCTCCCTTTTGCTTTTCTCACTGTCTTCTGGATTGTTGACTTTTGACTACTTATCTGCTTGCCCCCCTCCCAGTGCTGCCCTGGAGGATGCACACAATGGGTCAGGTCTTCTACTTCTCTTGAGTTTGGGATTAAAAAACATAGCAGCCTATCTTGACAACGCACATTGGTTTTTGACCTTGAGCAGTTTGCTAGTGAGTTTGATTTTCTGTCTCCTCGTCCTCCTATAACCTCAAGTCCCTTGAGCACCTCTCCTCTTCTCTCCAAGATCTTTTCCTATTTTGTGTTCCCAGAACCATTTATCATGCAGGCAAGGGGGAGCATCAGTTTACTAGAAAGGGAATTATCCATTTAAACATCACCAGTCTGACACATATTGATTTTTATTTTAGGAGGTAACATGTAAAACACATAAAATGCAGGCTTTGATAGCTTCCTTCTAGGTCAGGTTGCAGCTGTTCCATCACTGATATCTGGTGATCTATGATGATATAAACAGGAGCTACTGAGGCCCTTCTGCTGGAAGCTGCCAGGTGCTTCCATCCAGGTACTTGGTGTATAACCTAGTCCAGAAAAAAAAACCCAAACCTTTTTGCAGAAACCTGTTGCACTCTTCATTGCTCTAACCCTGCCTCCTGTGCTTTAACACCAAGTTGGTTGTGGCCCTGCCATTTCACTCGCTGTTCATGCTTAGCTCCTGGCTGCTTGAAATACCTTAATGCTGACCTGTATTTACTGACAATTGAGCTTTTCATGGTTTTGTGGAAAAGTACATGCTGCTTTTGATCCTGAAGGGAATTAATGCAGAAAATCAGCACAAGTTGTGTACCTTTTGAAATCTTAAGCACGAGGCTTTCTTTTCATTTAACGTCTCATTGGAAGTTGCTATTTTTAAAAATCATAGAAAAGCTTTTTGTAGTGCCACATATGTCTTGGGAGGGCTTTTTAAGTATCAACGTAATTCTTTGAGAACCTTTTCTTTTTTTTTTTTTTTTAATAGAAAAACTTTTACCAGCGCTGTTTTAAAATGTACTGTGAACTGTTCTGCAGTAATGCAAAAGATCAAAGAAAGTGGCTCTCTGCCTTCCAGTCAGCAGAAGTTCAGAGGTCTTGCCTGTGACTATACCTGTTCACAACAGATTGGTCTGACCTCCCCTGAGGGAACAAGTGAACAGAAATAGCTGACTTAAACTGGAAAAAAAAAGGGAAAAAATATTGTTGCTGGATATGAGAAACTGCCAGGAATTGTTGAAGGCTATCACTGTGCAAATCCACCACACCAAGATATCTCTAACTGATTGTGAGACAGCTTCAAAAGTCCAGAGAACTTGGTACTCAGAGTGCAAAATGAAATTTTTAGGCATTTGTCTGCCAGTGTAACTTAGGCAGCTAATTCTGTGGGCAGTTCTTGAAACTGGCAGGGGCTGTCCATATTGCTCCTGTGGGCTGTCCAGGGCCTGAATGGGAGCTGTGTGTCTCTTAATGGAGTCTCTCAGCCTCAGTAATGTGTTTTTAGGCATTTTTAGTTCTTGGCTATACCTAAGAGACAGTCCAGTCAATATGGTGTAAAGCAGCTGTTTTCCGCTCACATTTTAATACTTTACCAGTAAGAGTCCATAGGGGTTTCCTGGAGAAATCCAGGTGAAGAAAAGTAAAGCCTATTTTCAAGCTGAGTCTTTTTGGAATATGCTTTTGAAACCTTGAAAAGTTTTCCTAAAAAAAGCTCACTCATACTTGAAACGTATTGTAATCAATATTTCAGTTGAGTGCTTAGAAAAAGGAAAAGAGAAGGCAAGGGAAATTGATATAATTAGAGAAAACTGTGAACATATTTTACATTGCTTTCTCTAGAGGAAATATAGCTCAGAACGTGTTCAGATCTTAAAATACTATTGTTTGAAAAGTGAAAATGAGAATAAAGAGCTGTGTGAACCATTGCCAGTCTATATGAGCCTGAAGTTTTCTAATCCTCAGGACATGAATCAAAATGTAAAATGCTGCATGGGGTCTTGTGAGACTCCTAGTCCTGCTCATGAGGGATAAGGCACGGCCAGAACCTTAATCCAAATTAACAGCTGAACCAGAACTGTCTCAGCCTCGAGGGCTCTGTTCTGTCCCAGTGCCTTGCTCCTGGGACATTTCCTAAGGGCAGACAGCTTCTGGGAGACCTCATCTTCATTCCTCTGTCTCCCCCAGCTATCCAGCCGATTTGTCAGGTGTGCAGCACTTCTTACTCTAGAGGTCAGTATAGCGTTAGGAATGGAAATGATGCATATCCAGTTCTTTTTCCCTGATGAGATGTTCCAGGGTGAACTCTGAATCACACTCCTTCCCATGCAAGATGGGAGAGACATTTCATACTGGGGAAACGTATTTGTAAAAGCACAAGGGCCAATATGGGAAGCTCAGAGGGCGTTTAAGAAAACAGTCATTGAGGCTCTTTGTTGAATGGAAGTTATGCATGCACTAGTAGTAATTTTCTGAAGCCATAGACAATAACATAATGTGAGTGGGCGATGGAAGAAATTACATAGGGTGAAATTTAGGGAGCTGACAGCAGCCTATGCATCACTTAAGGCCTATTTCTGAGGGCTTAATTGTGGCTTAAATAGCCTCGTGCTCATCTTCTGCGAAGAAAACAATTCTGTCTAGAATGAGCACTGTGAACACAGAAAGTGGGATCTGATCAGCTGTAAAACTCCTGTGTCAGTGAAGGGGTGCTCTGTACTGAGAGCAGATGTGGGCAATGCAGATTGCTGTTGTAGCACGCACACTCTCGAGGTCTAACTCTGTGTTCCACCATAGGATGCACTGATGCCAGTCCAAAGAGATGCCATGAGAATATCAGTCTTTAAACAAATGGGAAAACTGAGTAATGAGCAGAGCCCAGGCACTGTGGTGATTTACTCCATTTGTGGATGAGCTGTGTGGCTGATAACACCAAAACCAATCCCTTTCACAAGTGCTTCAGAGACATTTACTTTACTTTTGGGCTGGCTTTCTGCTAACAGTCAGACTTAGTGTTAATAATGCTTACAAAAATAGCTCCTTTTTTTTTTTTTTTTTTTTTTTTTTTTTTTTTTTTTTTTTGTTTTTTTTTTTTATTTTTTT
>VZRN01006406.1:944110-1018682 GCA_013397935.1 Dasyornis broadbenti | reverse complement strand
TTTTTTTTTTTTTTGTGTGTGACTTTAAGAGAAATCAGAACTGGACTGTGACATCTGCCCTTGCTACAAAATGGTTGCATGATGGTTCAGCAAGAGAAGAGGAGAGGCTCTGAGAGAGATCAAGCTTCCAAGCCACTTTGCGTAGTGCATATTGAACACTGAGTTTTTCAGCCAATTCTCAGGCTTAAAATAGTGTTTTAAAAACTATGCTGGGCAGAATTAAAGCTGAGCCCATCAAACTGTTCCTTATCTTTATGTATTTGGATTTCTTGTAATATTTAACTTTTTTCTTTGAATTTCCTGGACTTAGAATTCTTAGTTCTGAGATAGTCAATATTCTCCTATGTAATGGATTTTGTCATATGTTCCTGATAAGCATTTTCAATTGAAAGTCCTAATAAATGTTATTTTTATCAAAAGACAAAAGGTAAATTGAAGTAGTCTCCTGAAAGCCACTTTGAAAGCAGAAATATAGATGAAATATTGGGACTACAGTAACAGCACTTTTCAAAACACAAACCTTGATGGATTTAACTGTTTCCTTTTTGATTAAGAAGCAACCTGCAAATCATTGCAGTTCTCTGGAAAGGGATCTGTTATTCAGATGTCTGCTAAATTGTTTGCATGAATTCTATTCCGGTTCTGGGTTTGTTCACAAATTGTCTACTTTTATTATTCACAATGTGTGATTGGGCATGTGGTATATTTTCTGCTCTCTGGTTTAATGACTGAAACATTTTGACAGGGAGTAGCAAACGGTGAATGACAACTAGAAAACAACATGCAACTTGGGGCATTTGCAAACATTTTCAAGAATATTAACAGTCAGAAGAACACTGCTGAAGCCTGGGTAGTCTGACCTCTATGAATGATAATGATTCGCATCTCAGCCATTTAGTTACAGATGTATTTCAACCGGTTTGTCATTTGTCCAGATCCATTAAGTCTGCAAGCGAAATCATTGTCTATGAATGATGTGCCTTTCAGTCAAACTGAGCTTTGATTCACTTGTAAATAAAGCCTAATTCTGAAACTTGGCCACAGTGGAGCAAGTTTTCTGATTTCCATATCAGGCAGGTGAACTAAAATTATGTGCTTGTGTCCTCTAGGACTGACACAGAGGTGGGTACTGTATTCTTATTCAAAGAGTTATAAATGTGGTGCTAAAGCCAGTGTGCCTGCACATTAGCATTGGAAACGCTGCATTTCTGAGGTATAAAGCTAAGTTAAGGTCATTTAAAAATATCCTGACACTTTCATTCGAGTATAAGAAACAGCTTATTTTATTTGATAAACCTCATTCTCTGTCTCCATGCAAATCCCATCTAGTTTCTTTACTTCTTCAGCTTAGCAAATGAAAAACAACCCTGTTCCAGTTCAGGTTTTGAGATGGTGGATGGTGTGATTCTCACAGAGAATGTGTATAACTTTTTTTTTTTTTGCTGCAGCCTGGGGTTCTCGAGCTGGATGAATGATTAAGATTTCGTAACACTGCAGGCAAAATTCCTTCCCTTGATCCATGCTGTAGATATCGTTTGCATTATCTGCACACATGGTACTTTCATTTACATCAATGGGAATTCCACATGCTGAATAAGGAAGAAATATTTGCATTCTGGATAAGTGCCTTATTTGGGCATTTATTAATACTTACTCACTCGGGCAAAGCTCCCACTGACTTTGATCTTGTTGGCGAGCTGCCCACTGGGTTCGAAGCCCTGGTTTGAAGAGTTGCTAAATGGCATTTTAATGGCAGGGGTCAGCAGTGATTGCCATACAATTTTTCTTGCTTTCCCCATCACAAAGTTATCATCCGGAGTAAGTCATAGCAGCTCTTTTCGGAAGATTAATAGCTCTCCACCAGAAACAGAGAGCAGTACACCCACTGATGAGTTTATCATTTGAACTTTGGATCCAGTCAGGAAGTTGAGACCTAAGCTCTTCCGTGGTGGTGATTTGTGGTGTATTTCCAGTTTCCAGGGTCAGGTTATTAACCAGAGTAACAGTGATATAAGCACACGTCGTAGAGAACATGAATCAGAGGAAGTGTCTGACAAAGACTTCACTGTGCAGGCAGCTTTCCTGGGAGGCTGTGCAAGTCTGACATGTGTCATGAAGCTCCAGGTGTCAGGCTCGAAAATACCACAAGTATTAACAACCTGCATGTGCGGATATAAAACTTTTCTTGGCAGCGTTTTTGGTACTCGAAAGATTTTGTGCTGCGGCCTGTCTATGGAAGGATTTAATTTTCCTCTAGGATACACCGCTCCTAGAGGTTTTTCTTTGCTTTTTGCTGTGACATAGAGGGAGAAAAATAGTAACAAGAAACCAAGCCAATCACCTGTATTGAGTAATTTGTAACTTTTTACATAGGTAGAGTGTTCCTCACTTTGTATTCAGTAACAATGCTCTGGCTTGCTATTAAAATTAAGATTTCAAAAGAGCATAATCTGCAAATTTCTAGTGCTTGTCCTGTCATCCTGAGAGTACTGAAACGTAAAAAATTCTGGGGGAAAACCTGTGCTGTAAAATATAAATATTATTTGAGCTATGCCAACACTGGAAATCATTACCCATAGAAAATTCTGCCGTGTTTCTCTCCTGAACAGAAATAAATATTGAAAAAATTTATGAACAGGGAGTTCTGAAGAGCACTGTAGTATAGAAATATTTAACCTTCTGTTTAGAACCAGTGCAATGTTATGAGAATATATTATGAAAAATGTAATTCAGGTGTCTCTTGTGTCTATCCAAGTGCAGGATTAGATGCTTTTGTAACGTGGTCTATGGCATGCTATGCTCCCTTTCACAGCTTCTGCAAGGTATTAAACATGGAGAAGAGACCAGAAAGTACTTCCCAAGGCAAATTCCAGTCTGGGAAATCTGCTTTTGTTTTTTGTTTTTTGGTGTTTTTTTTTTTTTTTTTGTTTTTTTTTTTTTTTTTTGTTGTTGTTGTTGGTTTTTTTTTGTTGTTGTTTGTTTGTTTGGGGTTTTTTTGGTTTTTTTTTGGTTAATTTTTTTTTTTTTCCTTGCAAATCTCTTTGAGGATAAATCTCTCAGTCAGGTCTAATAATAATAATAATATGGGATTCAACTTCTCTAGTAATAATAATAATACAGAATTCAGCTTCTTTTTAAACAGCTGTGCTCAGAGTTGTGGTATGGCTAGTTCTCCTTCTACCTGTGCTGTGACAGTCTGTTCATATCCGCTGTGATACTGGAAAAAGTCTGTCCTTCAATGGCCTTGAAAATAATGCTGAACCCCGCTTCTGCAGGGGCTCTTAGGCAGAGACTGAGATTTGAGGGTAATTCATATGCAGGGAAATCCCACAAATTTTGTGGACTAAGTGAAGAGCAGGTGGGACAGTAGCACTTGGGTTGGGCTTGAGAAAAGAAACTTTTTTCTGCTGTTCTGGTGGCTTGAACCATGCCTGGGGTCAGGAGGTGAAGCCTTTAAATGAGAAGGCCCTGCCTGACTCCTCTTCTGTGTGGTAACTTTTGCTTTCCACCTTGTAAGGGAGTGCAGTCCCCACTGAGGAGCTGTTTTCATATATTTAGATATTCCAATACTGGTGCTCTAAATAAAATATGCACAAAAAACAAAAATAAAACAAAAAAACCTACATATTGCACGCAGTTAACTCCATGCATTGTAAAAGTGAGAGACAGAAGCACTGGGGGAAGAGCCCTGTTCTCAGGAGTGTCCTTGCTCCTCTAAGGCTTTGCTTTAGCCACTAGGTGATGCAGCAGCTTCTCTTTGTTTCCTGGGAAGTCGTGGAGGGAGAAGCTTGGAGAGTCTGGCATATGAATTAGGAATGAGTAATTGGAGAAGATCTCCACTCCTCTAGAAGCGATACAGACTAGATAATAGCCCTTGGAAAACTAACGAGATGATAGGATTTCCAACTTTACATTTTCTAATTGCTTTAAATGAAACCCCATTAGAAACAGCTGGTCTGATTCTCAACTGATATAAATTGTCATATATTTTTAGATTTAAATAGCACTTGGCTGGTCTACCCCAGATGTAAACTCTGGCCTAGATTATGTTTTTGCTATCAGCTTGGAATGGAAACTTCAGTGCTACTTTTGCAGGCAAATTTATTTTAATGTATTATCAGGAAAACCCAGCATATTTCCAGGTATTGTGTATCTGAAAAAATAATCACCAAGATGACTAAGAAGACAGTTAAAGTAATGCACGTATCCACATCATCACAGCCCGGGGCAGCGAGATTGAACTTGAGTCCCAGGCACATCCTGGTAACAGGTAATCTAGGGCTGGATGCTCTGAGCCAAGGACACCTTCAGCTTCCCAAATCCAGGGAAAGAAAAGGCTTCGTATTTTTCAGTGTCTGCTGAGACCCGTGCAGAATGGAAATACATGGAGTAAAATTAAGGAAAACAGATTTTTAGCAAACGTAAAATGAATCACATTTAAGCAGATTTAACTCGTGAGATGTTGCAAATCTTATTTGAAAGGAAACTAACAAATAATTTGTTGTTATTCTGGGCCAGATTCTCATCTGCCTTAAATTCGGAAAAAAAGTCCTCAGTCTGGCTCTCAATATTTCCTTTTCATTGGAGTTTGGATGACTGTTGAACAGTCTGTTGCTATAGCCCTTTCCAACAACATTGTTTTTATAGATCTTTGACCTCTGTTGAAAGAATTGTCTTAATCCGGCATCTAAGGCCTGAGGGGATTGGGTCGCAGTATCTGGAGTCTGCAGTGATGCAAAATTATAGGGGTGGGGAAGTTTAATTTCACTTGTTTCTACTTTTCCATGGTGTGTTTGTTTTCTAAAGAAGGAGGAAAAAAACCAATTAGAGCAGGATTAAAGAGGGAGGGAGAAGTATTTTCCAGTAACCATGAGCTAACCACTGATCTATAGTAGATAAGATTTTTATAGGCAATAGGCCTATTTCTGATCTAACTTTAACTAATTTCAGAGCAGTCAATGCCAATAGACATTTCTTTAAAAGAAACACTTCAAATGACCTCACTCAGGGAATGAAATAGCACTGAAGTTCTTAAATATTTGAAGCTGTGGGAGTTATTGTGGGGAATAAATTGTCTGAAAGAATTGGATTCCAGATTACTTTCCAAATTAACAACAACTTTCCTGCATGTTTATTGTTTTACAGAATTAGACAATCAAGCAATATAGAGCTTTCTGAGTTATAAAGGGTTAGAAACCCAAAGTCTTGTACTGTTGCTATCAATATAAATATATTTAGCAAGAAAGGATTGTTGTGTTAATCTGTATATTGATCAGTTAAGATTATTTAAAATGCCATATTCAAAAACACGGTTTATAATGGGATGTTAGTCGATTAAAATTTTCACATCACGGATGATAAATATTCTTCGATACTAAAACATTAGGTTAAAACTAAGAGAATTCCAAAAATAGAACGGAATGGTTGCTTACATTTCTCTCAATGCGGACAGTGTAAACCACTGTTCACGTTATTGTTATTTACATATCACCATTTCCTGTCATCTGTTTTGAGTCTGCCTTGCCCCAGCTCATGTTTGAACCGCAGCCATGGCTGGAGAATGTTTTGCCACAATTGTTTCCACTGCACTTAAAACATGAGAGGCATTATTAACATTGACCTTGGGTTTTTTAGATGAGTTGTTCTATCAAAACTTCAGTCGGGGAATGCATTTTATTTGCCCTGATGGAAAACATGCAGGCAGTGTGCAGGAAATCAAGACTGGGCAGAAAAATACAAAACAAGGGGTTGGCTTGTAGGCTTTGTAAATTGAAAGCCCTCAGTGAAGTTGGACTCGGTTTGTTTCAGTACCTTAGAGGTCTCATGCTTTTGTATCCAACCTTAATGACTGAAATTTACTTTCTTGAAATATGAAGGCCAAGGTTTCCCCATGGTAATATGCTTCCAAAAGGAGTTTCAGTCATTAATACTGTAAAACCTGTTGTAAAGTGGTGAGGGTGGGAAGGGAAAACAAACTTGCATATATAGATAAGGTTCTATTTCAGGAAAGAAAATAATCCAAAATTGACATCACCTGGCCATCTGTCCCAGAAAGAATTGTATTACATTCCAGGTTAAATGAATCTAGAGAGAGTGTACCTATTTCTGGACGTATTTAGTGAGCTTTTTTCCCCTTGGAGCTTATGTTGATGTCTTGATAACCATGTTCCTGAAACCAGCTGAATTGAATGCAGACACACTTAAAATTCAAAAATATTTGGTCTCATTTTCTTCTCCTCTTACTTTTAAAAATTTATTTTACGCTGATGAATGCTGATGCTTTTAGTGAAGTTTCATGAGATAGTTGCTGTTATTGCTGAGATGTTTCTTCAGGTGCTATCGAAGATTGTATTTACATTCAGTCAGTTCAGACCCCTCAGCTGATGGAAACTGTCTCTCTCTGTGCTGAAGACAAAGGATTCTGCTGATAAGCGCCAGGGTTTGTGGGTCTGGAGAGCTATGGAACTGGTCTTCCACAGGTGCATTTTATCATGGAGGAGAAGAAGGAAAAAGGAGAGAAAGGAAAACCAAACATGTTATAAAACACCCTTCCGTACCTCGGATCTGTGTTTCCTTCTGCCGTTTTCAGAAGATTATCCTCTCTGTCATGGGCAAGAATGACAAGTATAGTTCATGTCCAAATCTGGTAATAAGTCTTCATGCTTATGTGGCTGCTTCTAGCTCTTTCTCTGGATACATATTCAGAGGAGCTGCCAATGCCACTTATCAGTGAGTAGGTCTGAGTAGCGAGAATTTGAATAAGGCGCCTGCTTAGAGGCAAACACAGATCACAGACACTTTTAGATCACCAACCTTGTACTGTTCTTTGTTTTAGGACCCAAACTGGAACATGCATCTTTCAGTATTTACTGGCTTTCCATCATGGGAGAGGCTATCTGTAGCTGCTCATGGCTTTTACTCTACTCAATCACACCAAGTTTTAATCATTTGGGCTGAAATTAGAAGTTCCACTCCGGATTTCAAACAGCAGAGATCTAGGAGCCATCCACTCCAGTGCCGTCACCTGTAAGGGAAGGACTGGGTTTGCTTCCTTGGTAGCTGATAATGTCTGCTGGTAGCCTTGCATAAATAATCGTGACAAAATGCAAAGACAGAGCAGCTTGAACTGCCTTCCCCGTGGAAGGAGAGGCTGCCTGCTTTGGGAACACCAAACCTCTCATTCACGCACAACCTTCATGATGAGTGAAGGCCATGAGGGACCTTCTGGAGATGTTTTCTCAGCGTCCAAACAGAGAATGTGCCAGGGCCACCTGTATGCACCCAAGAGGTGGCATAGAGGTCGGTC
Organism: Dasyornis broadbenti; assembly: GCA_013397935.1. Taxonomy (NCBI): domain Eukaryota; kingdom Metazoa; phylum Chordata; class Aves; order Passeriformes; family Dasyornithidae; genus Dasyornis; species Dasyornis broadbenti. Next base: position 1,011,376 of record VZRN01006406.1, on the reverse strand, counting down.
CCTCATGATTCTGGTGTTGAGCACGCCCTCTCTGCTGCAGGGACAGCTCCACTGATGGATGAGGAGCCATTCAGCTGCTCAGCCTTCTGCCACCAGGCACCAAAAGGCTCAGTTTTTAAAGCCTTGTCATAATTTCATGCGTGTGGAAAGTAATTATCCTAAAAATGCAAGGAACAAAGGGAAATTCTTTTCCATTTTAATCCCCTTGCATCTCAGTTTTGCATCTGTAAAATGACAACAATATACTGCTGCTCATAAAAGCAAAGATGTGTGTTGTATTCCTCATGAATCATGCAAATGCTGTGTGATGTCCCATATTCCAGTTAAGCGTACAAGGAAACAAGCAGTGCTATTGTCAGAGCTCAGCCTCGAGAGAGGTGGGAGGGAAAAGGCTGAGAGGTTTCTCCAAGTGAGGATATTTAAGGAAAGCACTGACTAATTGCTCTTCCTGCAAATGATCTCCACCTTTTTCACTTAATAAGCAGGGGTTCTGAAGGGGGATGATGTATCAGAGAAGGACAAAATTTGTATCACCATGCATAGCAGGACGGAATGAATGTAGTGATATCTTTGGTGTTTCTGGGCCTTCTGAGTATGATTTAAAATGGGATCTGAAGGTACCTTTCCTGCTGATGTCAAGCCCCAGGATCAACATGGATTAAGTGGTGTGGTGCTATAGGTATTGGTGGGTTTGGGAGATCCACTTGCTAATGGAGGTGACTATCATAAATTCCCTCTTTATAGCAAATTCTCCTTTGTCTCCTGCTTGTGGCTGCGTCCCCCACAAGCAGGGCCCCAGTCCCAGCTGATGGGTGGGTTTGTAAGGTGGGGAGGCTCCTCTCCTTCGGCAGACTTGGTCCTGTGCTCTCCCAGGCTCCTGTGCCACACAACCCTTTCCGTAAGTGCGGACACATTGCCTGTCTGACGCAGAAATATTTGACTTCCCTCCCGAGCCTTCTGCTTGCACAATGGAAAGCTGTGATAGCATAGGTATCCTTGAGCCTGCCGAGGTGAGGATGTTCCCACTGTGCTGATCCCAAGGCCACAGATGAGAGGAGGTGGTATGACTCAATCTTATTAGAAGGTATTAAACCACTTCATCTTTTATCCCTACAAGCATAACCCGAGGACAGCTGTGGGTGGCTGTAACGTTGCTGTCTCATTTTTCTTTGTATTTCTGTTGCTCAATAAACATTAACACGCTGTAGGAGAGCTAGAGATTTTATTTAGCTGGAGCTGTAAAAATGCTTCTTTCCCTCAAATTTCATCTCCTTTTTTCCCTTTGTTCCACTGATGACTGGCATCATCTGTTCATCTCCTGGAGGGTTTTGAACTCTGTTATTATGATTGTCTCTTGCTGCCCTTGTTTTCTGTGCATGATTTCTATATTCCCATTGTCTTAGATTAAATTAGCCCAAATCCCATCCCTAGCCTTAGCAAATTTAAGCCTCAATATGGGTAAGAACATTCCTAATTTTTAAGATGGGAATTGTCTTGCTGGCTTGGGAATTTTTGAAGCTTTTTGAAAAGTAGTGATATTGTTTCTTGTAGGATCTCAGTGGATGTTCTTTCATTTTCTGCTTCTCTCCTCATGTTCTTGTCTGCCCAAGACACACAGTTCATGTTTTAGCACCTTGGTTTCATAGTTCATAAAAATTGGCCTAGCCTTGCAGTTTTCACTTGAACAATTTTTTTTTTTACACTTACCTAAATTACGATCAGGTCCCAAAACATTGGTGTATTCCAACAATAACAGCAACTGCCTTTTCCAGTAAAGATGACTTCTTTCCCCACAAACCTCTGAAAATAATTTCGTGTGAAATTAAGCTTTGACCTAAAATGTAGGGAGGGAAGACTTCTGCTTACAGAGATCTTCTTTTGGAATCTCTTACGCCAAATGCAAAAGAAGTAATTCTGATACAAAGCAGAAAGATGAGACTTCTTGTTTTAAACTACCTGAATAAAACATGCACCATTTTCTTTTTAGAAGCTTGTTTTCCCTTCTTTTATTAAACCGCTGAGGCAATTCAGTGAATTTGATCTGCATTTGCAAATCATTTCAGTTGAGAAATAAGTCCTTTTTTTGTGAATAAAATATTTGCCTGAAAAATATTTGCTTGGCACTGGCAATGTGGCATATGGGCCTGTGTAATTCCTCTCGGTGGGATGCGTTTAACCCTGGGTGACAAGCATACTGTCAGTGCTTAATAATCCTCAGTGGAGAATGCATTGGGAATAATGTGGTTCTCGGGGATCTCAGCTTATTTTATCCTCACCTCCAGCCAAGGAAGATGGATTGCCTCAGGGGCTCGTTCCCAGGTGCAAATATGTCTTGTAGCTGAAAGTTTCTTTTCACACTCTCCAACTGCCAGCCCAAGAAACACACCCACGGGGAGCCCTGTACAGCAGAAATGTTGCTGAACCAGGCTTCTTTTAAAATTCCTTCCTGCCTCCTGGTTGCTGATTACCCTCCCGTGGAGAGGGGGGAATGGTGTAACACTTGGTAGTACATTGGAGAAAGGATGAGCACGGGGTTCTGCATCCCTTAAGAGCATTTCTGCTGTGCCATGTTGGAAGCTGTTTTAACTCTAGGTCCAGCTCTGCTCCAGAGTATGCTAATATATTAATTTTCATGACTGAAGAAATGAAGGATACTTGGATAGCTGAAGTTCTAATACAATATGTAAGACAGAATGAAAAATAAATTAATTTTAAATGGTTTGCAGACATACAAAAGGTTCATTCGCAGCATATAACATGCTCAGTAAAATAATATCCTTTAATGTGCTGAACTCTTCATGCTTTTCATGAAGCTGCATCTAATTGTACTATTCAGAGTTGGCTTATTCTGCCACTGCCTTCCTTTGAGAAAAATAGCATTTTAAGACATGACTAGCACTCTAAGTAGTCATTAATTCTTAATTAATTCAGAATGAAAATTAAAATTCTGTACTGTATACATCAACCTGAATATTATACACAATACATACATTCGGAAGAATTACTTTAGAGAGCATAAATGCAAGGTGAACACTAGTGTGTGTGTATGTGTGTGTGTAATTATATACATATATGTATATACATACATACCTGGATCTGAATATACAGATATACCTGCTTGTCTGTGCCAAACCCATGGTGGGACATTCTGATGTTTGCTTCTGAGGAAAATTCAGCTTTATCAGTCCTGTATGCCTTTGATTTTCCCATCAGCAGTGATTAAATAATGAAATCAGGAAGAGGCTTTTTGGGCCTCTTATGTACAGTAAGACATGAAAAGAAAAACTGTCTTTGAAGGAAGCCATGCCTCCACTAAAAATTGTTTGTTAAGACAAGAAGGAGGTAAATTAGTTTAATTCATTTGCAATGTAATACAGTGAGACATTACATGAAAACCAAATGAAAATGGCTGTGACAAACTGTCCAGATGGTGGAGATAGTTCCAGAAGAGGTGGAGCATGGGATGTTCAGCAAGGGACCTGCCTCTGTAGAAGATGAGATTAAAAAAATCACTTTGGGAGTAGGCTAATAAGAAGTTTCAAACCCTTGTGAAGACGTGATTGAAAACGTTCCTTTTGAAGGTCTGGAACTGAACCCAAAGCCTATTTGGACCTTTTAGCACATGGCGGGTTACATTCATTTTAAAATCCATCCTTTTGCAGCCTCTGAGCATCAGACGGAGCAGCTGTTTCTTTCTTTTCGTCCTTTCTCTTTTTGCCAGGACCTGGCATTATTTATCCCTTGGGCAGCAGCCACTGAAAATAGGTTTCCTGACCCCTTGGAAACTAGAGGAGAGTGGTGTCCTGAAATTTAACGCTTTTAATGAAGAGCTTAGGAGAGGCATCCAGCCTGTTCAAAGGCCTTTTCACCTATTTATTAGACACAGAGCTACACAGAAATCTGTGGCTGTCAGACTGCCAGCCAGAAGACAATACAATTCTTTCTGAGCTCCTGACCAATTTTTGTTCATTGCTAGAGTTGGTTGTTCCTGCCTCTTGCATTCAGTCTCAGGGAAAAAAAAAAAAAAAAAAAGACAGCTGAATTTAAAACTATAATATCAGAGCAGCTCTAGCTTCTGTGCTGGTAATCAGGACACAATGTACTGCTGAGGATGCACACTGTATTATGCAACTCATTCAGCCTGTAATTATCCCTGATTCCCCTCCCGTTGTAGCAGAGCAGCTCCAGACTCTTGCGTGACCGTTCCAGGCTGTGCAGCTCCTGCTGTTTGTGAGCTGCTGAGATACCAAACCGTACCGGTGGTGGTGAGCTGGCCTTCAAGGATACACAGGCCTTTCAAATTCAACTTAATTTATTTTTAGGGTTCTCTTGAACATGTCAAACATCTAATGTTCACAGCCCAGGAGCAGAATTTCTACTGGTGGAATCTTATAATATTCCCTGGTGCTAAGTGCTGGCGTGCTTTAAACCTTTCCTTTCCACTTGGTTCTTCAGTAGAAGTTGGTCTGGGCAGTTGCACTGCTTGAAATACGAAATGGTTCCAGCACCTTTTCAATTTGGGGTCATTCAGAGGTCGACAGAGTGATGGATTAAAGGAGGGGAAAAACTGCCTGCTACTGACTGAAACTGTCTACAAACAGCAGGGAAAAGCAAGGGCAGGAGTAGGTGTGGCCAGAACTACTGGTTTGATTGGCATTGCAACAAACTGTAAGAGGTATACTTCTCTTTTTGAGAAGTAACCGAGTGCTGGGATCAGGCTTTGCACAGAATTGCTGGTCATGAAGATGAGGAGAAATTATTTATCTGATTTTGTGACTCAGACGCAACCTGTGCCTTTGGCAGCATTGGGCTAAACTCTGCACAAACGCAACCTTATCCAAAATTTCTGGAATTCAGTGAAACAGAGTTTCATTGGTTTCCCACAGCTTCTTGACCTGAATTTCATTCAAATAAAGCCACTGAATTGCAGCTGGTGATACTTGATTATTAGTGGGAAAAGTCAGTTTCTCCCTTCACCACGCAGACCTTGAATCTCAGTAAGGTTACTATCAGCCTTGTCAGGCTTTCTAAAATAAATGAGATGGGATAAGTCTATCTATACTTGAATGTATTGGTTTGCATATTTACAAGAAGAAAATGGTAATGGAAATCTGAATGCCTGAATTATTGCTGCACTTTCTTTAAAAAACCCATTACATATAGCAATCAGACCTGCCAAGAATGTGTGCCTATGAACCCAGCAAGGACACCCCTACACATGCTTCTCCCATGGGTATAATTATGGTATTTGCCTTTTAAATCTCTACATGTTCTAGCACGGTGGTGACTGGAATAATAATAATTGAAAAATCTCATGTTACCTAGCAATGATGCAGTTTATGCCTTACCAGTGTGTTTTCATGTTATACCTAATAAAAGATGACAAGAATTGCTTAAAGTCTTAATCCTGAAGCAACACTGTAATCTGCTCGGGTGAGCTGTATTTTCCGTCTTGCACAGATAAATAGCATAAAAATTGGATCATTTGGAGAAACTTTGAAGCAATATTGTGAAACAGTTACTGCGCACACCAGTTTCCTTTTGTCCTTCGTGCGGAGCCCAGCTTCAGAAAGTGCCTCTTTCACTGAGGAATTTTGAGTTATTGTAAGTTGGGATGATTTCACTTTGAAGAGAAGTCACCTCTTTCCTCTCTGTGATGAGAGGAAGGTGTACATCCAAGGCTGGAAGACCAGGCGTGGCTTCCTTGGATATGTCTGACCATGGCCAAGGGTGAGGGGCAGGGTATTTTTGCTTTTTCATCCCCACTCCTTGTTATTTATAAGGATGGCCAACCCTTCTGGGCAAGGACTGCCTCCCCCACACACATGTACTAATGCCAAATGAAAATGCAGCAGCTGCCAGAGCTTTGGCAATGACAGTCACTTGTTTGTCCAGTGCAGGACATGGCACCTGCCTTTCTCTCCTCCAAAAACCATGGCTCTGGTTGGAAAATGTGAATGACTGTGGGAAAACCACAGAGCCTGTTTATGCCTGTGCTGAGTCATCGATGGCGTCATCCCTTAAATTAAAGCTGGGGACAGTAACTTCACGTGTCAGCAATGTGATTTAGTCCCTGCAGAGCTCCAGCTCCTCTTATTTGCTCCCAGGACTAAAGATGTAATTTTAGAGAAGCGCTTGAAAGGTCAATTAATTTTCCCAAACCTTAATCTTGAAATATCTATGTTTACTTGACCTTCCGGTTCAGTCAGAATTGGCGTGAATTCAACCTCCAGCTAAATGAATGCTGCCTATTGATTTCACACAGACCAACACCAGTTCAGGGCTATTCAAAAGGCATTCCTTCAGCTTTCTGAGCCTTATAAATTGAAGTATTGTAAGGCTGCCAGGTGTGGGTTACCTGGACAAGATATGGCAAATGGAAGTCCTTTGCCTGGATTTTTCTTAACAAATAATATTTTTCACATGTTAAGGTTCAGATCTTGTGTTAGGGGCTCTGCTAACTGTGGCAGTCTGGGCCATCAGTTGATATCTTTGTCTCCATTTTCATTTCTGTGTGTCTGTTAGAGCAAAATGGGTTAAAAAGCTTTTGGATAATACCTAAATGTTGAAAAAGCTCAAAACAGCTTCAGTTTCCTAACAGGAAAAAAAAAAAAAAAAAAAATCTGTTTTTCCCATTTAAAAAAATATATATATAAATAAGGATTTTATCCTTGAGTTTTCCTTATGGAAAATACGTTGATTTCCTGGCATGGTCCTCCATCCTAGCATAGGATCTTTGCCATGCATCATCACACTTTCTGGTAAGTGGCTGCATTTCAATGGCAAAAAGATGGACAAAGCGTTTAGGATGTTCTGTGTTGTCCATGATCTTGTCTGTGATGAGCAGAGCTGGCTCATTAGAGTAAAATCAGTGATGCTAAGGCCAGCGTGTAACAACTGAGAACGTGATACAACAGACCGGGAACACAGGAGCTCTGTTATTTTTCAGCAATTTAATTCAATGAGGTTTTTAAATGTGATGTTACAGCAGCAGTTACATGCTTGGCCTATTTAATCTTGTATTTTTAGTTTAATTTTCCCTTCTTGAACACAACTGTAAAAGCCTACTTATTCTTTCAGTTTCAATACATGGCTTGAACTTTTAATCTATTCTCCAATGACTCACTTTTGAATTGGAAGACGTTACTGCGTGCATTTATTTCACTCCTTTGGTGAATTTTGAAACCTCTGTAGGAATTACATTTTGTGCTTCTAATAATTACAGATTATTTTTCCTCTTGTTTTTAATTTACCATACTATGGCTTGGTCAGTCACTCTTTACATCTGTTACTGCAACCCTTCTTCACCAATTTGTCCTGAATACAGGGTGCTTTACTTAATTATCCTTCTTCCAGTTCAGGTTTTCTCATCTACATAATGAAAAGAAGCTGACCAGCTGATGAGAAATAGCTCCCTTCATGACTTTGGCACAGGTTTTTACCATAGTCCGTTCAGCACCTGCAAGACTACAGCTAGAGGAGCGTGAAATCCTCCAAAAATTGTCCTATATCTTATTGATAGGAGCATGCTTCATGTATGCATGAGAGCAGCACAGACATTAAATACCTACAGATGACATCCTGACACTGTCTAGCCCAAAAAATGGCTGAAAACTCCATATCCAGGCAATTTTCAGCACCGTTTTCCAGCGTGTTCAAGTAGGTCTGCTTGACTTTTTTCTTTTTTCTTTCCCCCTCCTTTTTATTTCAAGCTTCTAAGGTCTTTTAATCACTTACTCTGTTTGATTGGGTTTTTTTTCATAGCTTATAATAAAATACATGCTCACCCTTAGAACTGCACATCTCAAAGGAAGGCTTGAAATTAAATTATTTAATTTATAAGGCACTTATTGAACAGTACATTTGCCAAATGCTACAAGATTATTAAGCAAAGCTTAATGATGTTTGTTGGCCAAGTTTGTACACTGTGCTGTAGATGCTCAGTGAAGTTTTCATCCATGTTATTCAATATATGGTAACCAACCACTATTTCAGTTGTATCGAGCTGTGGTGTTTTCTGCAGCATAGAGGCCAGGGAGGGTTGTGAGTCTAGAACCAGTTTGGCGCTCTAATGAAGCACTGGAGCCGTTCAGAGATGTCACTGAACAGCCCTGCGGTGAACAGCTTCAGATGACACTGAAGATGCCTCTCTGTGATGTAGGAGAAGGCTGGTCAGCTTGGAGAGGTGCGAGTTGGCTCCAGAGTACGATTTCACAGTGCAGAACATCCTGTGAAAATGGTATCTTTTTACTTTTGCAGAATAGCTCTACTGTGGAGAAAGAGACTCTGGCCTTTATGTTTTTGGAAAAAATACGTAACAGCCAGGATCTGCTGGGAGCTATGTGTCAGCTGTCTCATTTGGGAAGAAACCGGATTTTGGGAAGCAAGAAAAACATTAGAACACCTAATTAAACACCAGACAAGTAATGGTAGATCTGCTTGGTTCTGTTATGAGCAATAGGATCTTGTAGACTTTGAAAGCTGCTCTTTGAGCCCTCACATAGAGTGTGTTTAAATTTGAAGTGTGGTCTGGCAGAATGAACTGGAGGGTGCGATTTGTGTGGACTGGGCTAGGGATTGTGTTTGGGCACAAAGCGGTCTTTTCCAAAGCACTAAAGCAACTCAGAAGCCTCAGTCTCACTGTAGAGGACGATTTAAACAAGTGAACTCTTAAGTGTATTGACTTCTGTATGAAATGTGACTTCTCATTGCTTCAAGGCCATATCTGCAAAGGAATTCAGATGTTTATTACGATTTTCAAGAATACATAACTTACCAGGATGCCTAGTTCTGTTGATTTCAAGTAATTTTGTTCTAAATTATTCTTGCTGTTCTCCTTAGATTTTATGCTACCTACTAAACAATTTAACTGTTTTGGCTGAACTTCTCCCCAATGTACGGGCACTTACTTAGCATACTGGTTCCCAAGAAAGACCTTGCATTTTGCTCTTCATTTCCAGAACAGAAAAAAACCAAAACAACCCTTAGATCATCTCCTTGGGGCTCCCTACCTTTTTAATCTGTGCATTTTAAGATTCACAGAGAGTATTAGATATTTAAAAGTCCTCATTATTCTGTGTTTGTCAGCTTTGAACTGTCTTTGCCATTAGCTTCTAAATGATCTAAGTCTTTCTATAACTGACTGGAGTGCTCCTCATTTACTGTTCCCCAGACTTTAACACTATCAATTTATAAACACTTCTTAATTTGCTTCTTGTTACAATGCTTTTTGTGTTCTGGGCCAGCTTTCTTGATCTCTTCTGCCACTTGTGGTATCGCAGGTATTTACTATTGACCTTGAATTAGTGTTTTATTCAAAAGAACAAGCAAACCTTATTTTTTTTGATTAAAAGAACTCATGCAGTCATCATTATGTCGTTGTAGAATGAAGTACATGACTGTTTCAGGCATTAATCTTTCTGCCACCCTGTGCTTCCAAACTCCTCCGAGCTCCTGGGGGCTTCCACTGGCCTTGTGAGCGATACAACTGTGAGTGCAGGAATGCTGCTGGAGATCACTTGTTTACCAAAACTTACCCTACAATCCCTTCTACCAAGGTGCCAAGCCCCTGCCATCACTGCTGCCCTTGGCTCATCTCCTGCTGTAAATTATGCTGTTGGCAGCTCAGTGAGAGGGCAGTGCCAGGGCAGGGAGAAAGCAATGGCATGCACGTAGAACCAGCTTGCTTTGTGTTACCTCTCTCTGACATCCTGCATCCCTTCTTGCGTCTCCACAAGAGTTAATCTGGGGAACAAAACTCTCTTTAGGTTGACAAATTTACTCTACACCAAGACGAACACTATTTTCTTTCATCCCTGGCTGGATCTTGTTGCTGAAAGATAAGACCTTGCCAGCACTAGAGAGATAGAGGCAAGGTGCAGGAAGCATCTCCAGGGAAGGATGGGGGGGTTTTACCCACCATAAAAATGGGCCATTGATGAACCCTCCAGACCGCAGGCTGTGGAGCCTGGTACAGGGTACAGGGTTAGAGAAAGAGAGGGTATGTGGGTGAGAGAGAGGAAAGGAAATTGTGATGTAGGACCTCTGCTCACCTGCTCCTGATGGCAAAAGAAACTTTTCTGGAGGAAGGATATGAGCCTATTGGGTTGAAAATAGCATTTGGCTGCAATGTGACATTTCTAATTCAAACTCTTAAATCTCAGCAGACTGAAAATAATGGTGAATGTTTACTTGGGTTGCTGCGGTGTTACTGTAAATTGTAGGCATTAGGAGCAAGAGATGCTACAGGAACTAAACCAAGACACAAGTCCTTGCCCCACAGAGCTCTTGATGTAAATCAGAGGCTGAAAGCACCAAGGGATTGTGACAGGAGAGAGGGTGGGAGCTGCTGGCAGTAGAGAAGTCAAAAGGCAAAGCTGACAGCTCTTCAACTGCTTAATTGATAGGCTGATTGTATCTATTGTATCAGCGATTGTATCTATTACAGCAGAAAGTGTTTCCATGGTTTTCCTTCTTTCAGTCAGCACAACTTTTTCTAACATTTTTCTAATAATCTCCCAACAATGAGGAAAATTGTGTGATAATTAGGTGTAATGCTACATTAGATCCCATTTTGTACCAGTTTAAGGCTTTTACTTCTTGTGAAAATATGCCAACAATGAAAAAATTCCTAGCAACTTCTTTTTTTTTTCAAAACAAAGTGAAAAATTAAATATTGTAAGTATTTGAGGTCGTTTTTTTTATTCTCTTTCCCCATTTCTGCAGATAGCCCCAGAAAAAATTATCTGCAGGAAAGATACATACTGTCTGAAAATGTGAGCAGAGATGCTGCCCACTGCTCTGGAGTAATTTGTTGACAACCTTCTGATTAAACTTCCCTTCTTCCTCCCTTTCAGCCCAATTTAAATCAAAATGCCTGTGGAAACAATTTCTGTGAGAAAAATGGAAGAGTTCCTAGGGTAACAAGTCCCATACCCTTCTCCGTTAACGTGCCTGGGAGTTTGTTCCATTTATGTTTTATTTATCATGCTCCTGAGGTGCATCATGAATAGCATTTACAAGGCATCCTACTAGATAACTTGAGTATTGTGAAGAAGTAATATCCCATATAGGACCCAGCAATTTGCCGTGACAAGTTCACAATTATAGTTGCACACAATGAAATACTGTCAAAATAGGCATTTGTGGCACTTGTGGCAAAGTTTCTCGCAGTATCGGCAGAGCTCCGCAGATGGGCTCATGAGAGCTGTGCTTCCAGCTCTGCCAAAGAGCTTTGCTTTGACCTTGGGTCAATCACTTCACCTCTCCGGGCCTTCGTTTTTACTCCCCTCCCTCTCTGCTTTGATATTTGGCTGAATGCATTGGTGCTGGGGCTCTCTGCTTGTTCCTGCACCCCGGTTTGATCCTACTCCCTTCAGCCTCTGCAGTGACCTCTTGGCCCAGCGCTAACGGGAGCGGTGAAAAGTCACACCTTCCCTTTCCGTGGGACCGAAGGAGTGTTAAGCTGCATTCACTGATGTGCCAGCATCCTTAGGTGCAAAGTGCTGTGCCCCCACCACTGTTATCACCTCCAGGCCAGGGTGCCCAAAACAGAAATGCACTGGCACCGTAAACTTCATGCCTTTCAAAGAGGAGTCTGTCTTGCCTGGGAGCATAGATTTACCTTCTTGAAAGCATCACACTTATTTTTAAATGTAAAAAATAAGAATGCAAAATTTAAAAAAGGCAATAGAACAGGTAGGGTTGTAAGTGGTGAAAGCAGACCCACTGGTAGCTCAGTGCTTGCTGGCTGGAGCAGATGCTTGTCCAGCCTGTAGCTCCCTGAGGCCAAAGCTGCAGAGTCCCTGCTGCAGAATGGCCAGTGAGGGACCTGTCCTCCTGCTCTTCATGGAGCCAGCTGACGGGAGCAAGGCTGCATTGGAAGATGTGCAAGCCAGCAATGCCAGGAGCAAGAGAAAAAAGGATTTCTGCTGATTTTGGTGGTCCAGCTTCCCTCTGTCTGACCAGTGACCCATGAAGGAGCAGGTTTCTCCTTTGCTGGCTCCTTTCTCATCCTCTGGGAGAGCAGAAAATGCTTCTTACGAGCCAGTGCCAGAAGAAGGCATTGCACAACACTTCCCATGGAGAAGGGAAATTACTTGTTTTGGCAAGCAAGCCACAGATTTCAAAGAGAAAGTGCAAATACATGCAATAAGCTGAGTAGCTATATTTCTTCTTACTGGTAAGTTCAGGTATGACACAATCCCTGGGCTGAATAGCACTCCCAATAATGTACAGGTGTCTCCATCAGAAGGAACAAAGCTGCTCCAGATTTATGTCAGTCTTCCCAGGAGTTTACTATGTTTTTCAGTCATCTTTAAGAACAATCACTGCAATGCCACTGCACTCATAAAAAGGGAAGAAAATACTTTTGAAACCTAACACAGCACAGACATCAGTGTGATATTAAATGAGTTTTTTCAGCAGCCTCTCCAAAGATTTATATCCATTTATCAATGCCTTTTCTAAATTAAATAGATAAAATCTTTACATGCAACATAACAAAAAGTCATGAACACTATCAGTATTCAGATGGTATTAGTGACATTCAGCGTGACAAACTGCGTAGGAAGCTGGTTGTCAAAGCCCTGTGATAGTGAAAATGGCTCTGCTCACAGTACCAAGATATTACTGCTCTCTCCTAAAGTCTGAAAGGCTGCTAAAAAAATTCCCTGATATATTTTGCAATTATGTTAGAGCGTCAACATACCATTAAAGGGCTCAGTGTTTGGTTTCCATTGCTCCGCTGAGGATATGCAGGAGCAGTCCGGCCTTTCCAAGCCATCCCACTTCCCCAAGAAACTAAAAACCTCAAACCCGAGCAACTACGACTGCCTGTTGTTTTATTTGTTTGGGTTTTTTAGCACAATACTAAACACAAAGTAGCATTCAGTATTTTCTAAGAGAAATCTGAAGACACTGATAATAAATTACTGAGAATTACACAAATGATTGATTTCCACGCCTGGATGCACACTCTGTCCAGGAGTTCAAACCTGAATCTACACAGCTTCTGTCCTGAATTAGCTGTAAAAAGGGAAATCCTGAATATTTCAGGATGATGTATAATAGAAGCAACAGACCTATAAAGATTTATCTTTTGTTTGCTTTAGTACACTTGGAGGTTAGAAAGTTCCTGAAAACGCAGGAACCAACAGAGCAGATTAGGAAAGGGATTGAGGTGTTTGTGTTCTGTTGGTTTCGGTGGGAGATTGATACCTCAGCGTCTTTGTACACCAGGTCTAAGGTGTTACAAGACGTGCCCCTTGCCAAACAAATGCAGCACATGCCCAGAGTGGGCATGCACCTGATCTGAGGTGTCCACATTGTACCTGGAGCAGTGAGGGAACGGGGCCAGCAGTGTTCAGCACATCTGGGGTAGGACCTGCACTGGGTCTGGGCCTGAAAAATGACACCTGAGGTGAGTTAGAGTTAAGCCTGAGCAGAGTGTGCTGAGGTTCCCATTTGAACCTGAAGGTTCTCTCTCCATGACAGAGCCAGTGTAGGAAAAACTGCAAATGCAGATGTTACTCTGATCTGGGATTTAGGAGCATTGCTCAAAGTTACTGTGTGAAAGACTGAGCTCCTCTGGGTTGTTAGCAGCACCATGGCTATTTTTCGTATTTATCCGAGGTTGTTGCTCACAGAGACAGAGACAGAGGAGAAGAACAGGGGGAACAGCACTGTGTGCTGTGCTCTGCCAATCTGCAGCTGTGACCTTCCCATTTACTACATATATATATATTTTATTATTATTATTATTTTTTTTTTACGTTTGTTAAAGGAACGAGGCAGCAAATCACCAACAATAACAGAAAAATCAATACCCGCCTCTGCTTCTTTTGTGAGATCTGGAACATGGCCTCAATCTGTCAGACTGAATTACAGAGACTGTGGGTGTCAGCAAGGGCTCAAACAAATAGACCTGCCACGCTGCTCATTGATAAAAGGCTTAGGTCTGTACCAGTGTCACCACTGCTGCTGCCTCCAAAAGGTACGGAGGGAACACGAACCTTTCTGGCCAGAGGCGAGTTTCGGAGCCGTGAATGTGTTCACTTGCACTTTGCACGTAAGATTGCACTAATCTCCGGAATAAAAAGGGTAAACAAACAGTCTGACAAATACAAGGCTCTGGGGCATTACCTTGCTAATGGATGTTAAATCAAATGGATGAATTTGAATGGGAGGTGATATATCAACACAGGAATGTCATCCCAAAATAGGCCATTGATCCACTAGCTGAGAATCCAGTCTTTGACAAAGGTCAATGCATCAGAGAGAGGAACAACCTCTCCCAAACTCATCATTTTCCCAGGCAACAGTAAAAGGCTGCATCAGTATATAGAGGAAGGCTTCCTCCTGTGACTCCAGATGGTAATTAGTTTATACCCTGGAGCATGAAGATTAACATCCCTTATCACTTTTAATTTTGCCAGTGGATATTAAGCCACGGCAATGAGCTTTTGAATCTTTGAGTAATACACCATGAGATTTTCATCTTACAAAAAGCTTGGTCTTTGTGTTGTCCCACTGCCACTTCTGCAAACAGACCAGGCAGGACAGCTGCTGTGCCATGGAGAAAGAGGGTGGTGCCCAGCAGTGCTGCCAGGAGTAGCATCAGGTAAATCAAAAGTTAGCACCGGGGATTTATAGGCACAGAAACAAACTTACAGGAGGGGCTGAGCATGGCTTTACTAACGCATTTACTGCGAGAAAGACCACCTTTAATTTTCTTAATTAGACATGCTTGGCACCATGTAGCACGGTGCAGATTCCTGAGTCACGAAGGTGGCACTGATGGGTTTGTCCGGCAAGCTGCAACACACAGAGCAGTGCAGAGCTTGGGCTGCTGCTGGGCAGAGCTGCCTGGCAACTGTGCCCTGGAAGACAGAGGCTCAACACTCTGACTTCTCTGCCCCTCTTGCCCCAGGCAGTGCCAGCTCGGTGTCCCCTGCTGTTCCTGACGTGCCTCAGCTCAGCAAGGCAATTCTGACATCGTTCCCACTGTGGGATAGACAGAGCTGCCCCTCCTACTCCACAAGTCTACCTAGACATCTGAAGGTCTTTGGCTTGTTGGCTCTGCATCTCACGCTTCCCTCCGGGGGAATGGCTTTCAAGCATCTTACCCTAAGCATCCTTCTCTTAAATACATCGTTAATCCAGCCAGAAAACCAAAAGTTCCCACAAGGGCCTTATGCAGACCAATGCCTCCTGTTTAATATTTTGTTTTAACTAAAATATTTCCTTACTACTTTATTTCAAAATGTGCTTTGATGATATGAATGTCGTTAGACTCCACATTAAAAAAAGGACACGGAAAATATGATCTTGTTCTTTCCCAGCTCTGAGTAGGCAGCAGATAATTTCACAGACTGGTTATAAACTATGTTTAAAGAGGAAAAATCTTCCCTTTAATCTGTATCAGCCTTTGCAGCCTTTCTAATTTCATGAAATGTCTCCTCATTCTTGTCCTCTGCTATGGGCAGAATAGGAAAATCCAAGGGGCTTTCATTGCATTGTTCATTATTTCACATGCCTTTGTCATTCTGTATCTATCTATGCAGCGATGAAATATTGTTAATAGGGGAGCCTTTTGTTGAGGAGAGGAGCTGATTGCCATAGACATGTAACTAATAATATATGTGGTTAAGATCGTAATTTGGACCAAGGCTAGCGCAGGAGAAAGCAGAGCATACTGTTTCTCCTGATGAAAAGAGCCAATGCCATAAAAGAAGCAAAATAAAGATGAGCATCCAGGATGGGGGGGAAAATAATTCCTCTTTTTGAGACTGTATTCACCTCTATACCAAAAGCTCCCTTTTTTGCCTTTCTTGTTTCGATTCTCAGTGTAGCAGCAGTGCTGTGAGAAGGGTTAGTCTTGCTGTATCCTCATTTTCAAGACTCTTATAGTGGCGTTTGCTCTTGCAAAGTGCAAAAGTCTTGGTGATTTCATGTATTCAACAGATCTAGACAAGCCTTTGAACTTCTGTGTGCCTGAACCAAATCTGAATTTACAGCCTTCATTACTGACCTGATTCAGCTTCCCATGAAGTCAGCTGGAGTCTTTCCATTTAAGTCAGTGTGGCCACTTAGAAGGTAATAGGCTTGCACAGGTTTGTACTAACCTGCTTTTTGGGTAGCTTCTTCAGAATTGTTTCTACACAAACCCAAAAGAGGAAATGACAGGCAATAAATTTTTAAAATAATATGTGATAAAAGATCATGCATTCTAAGAGTGCTTGGATTTTCACAGAAATCTATGGTTAAAAGTCAAGCACCATATTGAAGGAAATTTGAATACATAGTTTCTACCCCAAGATCTCCAAATCCTGGCCCAACTAGACCTGAGCAGTCAGGACACTGTTCCCTGAAACACAACTTTCAGTCAGGTGTTATCCTTATTTTCTATGGAGATAATCTTCTATAGCAAACAAGGATCTGGCTGTTATTGTTAGAAATAAACCTAGTTAGAAGCTGAAACTCCTGTTTGAAACCAGGATGCAGGGAAAAAAACCAAACCAAACCTATCCCATCTGCTGTGAAGCGTTGAGGAAACTCCTGTGCATAATCAGAGACTAGGCAGTGCCCAGTACCTGACAGCTACAGCCTAATTTGCAAAGAGATGAAAGAAAGTGGGATTTTAGAAGGTAGAACCCCAAGACTGGGGGGCAGTCAGCCTGGCAGGGGGGTTATGGGCACTTAGCAGACAAGCATTTCTGCTACACACTTCCCTGATTTGCCTCGTTACCGTAACCTGCATCTTCCTGCACATGTGGTTGTTTCCTTGAACCAATATTCTCCCCTGGTACAGCACAGCTCCCCAGCTCTGCTCCTGAGGGTGCTTCTTCGAGGTGGTGAAGTTTCCTGCTCAGGTTATGTGAGATGCAACTGGAGGTCTATTGCAGGCACAGCGGATTCCCTGCTGCTCATTTGCCAAAGTCTTATCAGCCATTAGAATGTCAGCAGAAAGCCAGGCGTGTACCCAGCCTGTCATCCCCAAGATCCATGAAGGATCGGCTTTGGAAAAGGATTATGCTGAATTTTCTTTTCATCTGTATTTATGAATTTTTTGGCTTGGTTTGCACTGTGCCAATCTTGTGCTTTCCCCAGGGGGGCTGTGAGCTGCAGCTGTCTGTATGCCAGCTATTTCCTGAGTACCTGCGGTAACACTTTCCAAGGGGCCGTGCCACTTATTTGTTCCTCTAAATGGAAGCGTATTGCAGCAGCAGTGCTCACTGCAAACTGGAGAGAATTGAAGGAGAGTGAAATTGCTACAGATTGAGGAGTTAGGAAAATATGACTTAGCCTTGCCTGGACAATAAGCCACAACACATAGCAGACCCTTTTAAATGCAGCATACAAATATGCAAATACCAGTGTGGCTGCATGTCTTATGGAATTGTTTTGTGAGCACATTTCTCTTTGGCAGAAGCATTTCATGGGCCACATTCAGTCAGTTTTAGGAGATTGTACAGTTTTGCAGAGTGATGGCAAGGCGTAGTTATCCACAAGGCACGCGTCCGTAGCTGATTCCTACACGGCACTGATGTAGGATCTCGGAAGGTCAAGAATGGCAAACAAAATTCATATTCACCATGCACAGCACTCTGAATAATTCACAGCCCAAAATATTTATCCTGAGTCCCAGGAAAGGTGGTAAGCAGATAATCAGAAGTATCCCATACAGGAAAGCCAGCCAAGTGACAGGAAGCATCAGGGATGTGTGAGATATACCAGGATTATCTTACACAGCAAAAGGGAACTAGAAAGAGTTGCTGTTCTTATTCATCCACACAGGCTTTTGAAGTCAAGCAACTTAGAGCTGCGGTCTGTGGCTCCAAGAACAAATCTGTGGCACAGAGCTTGGGAGAGCTGTGGTTTTACTCGTGGTTCTGCTTGATTTTAAAGAGGTCACTTCATCGGTTTCCTTCTCTACCTTCTGTAGTTTAAGCAGGAAACCTCCACAGACAGGACATTGCACTGCTGATCTTGGGTGCCACTAAGTGGCTCCTCAGGACACTGGTATGGCACCATTGAGGCAAATCCCTCCGCCTCAGGCTGGGCTGACAGGCACAGGAGGACCCCTGGGTGCAGGGCAGGAGTCAGTGCCTGGTTGTACATACCCAGGGGAGGTGACAAGTGGCCCGTCGAGAAGCTGAGCACCGTCCTCTCTGTGGCTGTTTGCTGTGCAGAGCTGTAAAACAGTGTGAGTTGCTTGTGTTGGGCAAGTTTAGGCAGTGTATTTTCATTAGCAGAAGTGGATAACCTGTAATATCAACCTGGTGTGAAAATCTGTAGTTCATGGAGCTATAGAACCTTATATCCCCTTTGGTCCCCAGAAAAATAAAGCGACGAGCGCACAAGTAATGACTCTTGTCTGGCAATTGATTGATGTCTGGTTTTTCATGTGGTTCTGCCCTTCAGCTGCTGTGTCTTTGGTGGCACCATGCCAGCAGTTAGCTTCCTGCAGAATAATCACATGCAGCAATGTGTTTTCTTTTGTTTGGTTGGGGGCTTTCTAATTGGTTGGGGTTTTCTGGTTTTGTTTTGTGATCTTTTTTTTTTTTGCTTGCTTGGTTGGTTTGTTTGGGTTTTTTTCCCCACCACCCCCGCTTTCAGTTGTTATTTTAAAATCAACAAATGGTTTTGGTCTTGGTGCAGCTTAATAAAATGCCAGCACCCAGCAACACACCATTTGGCAGGTGAAGCCCTGGCCACAGCAGAAGTGCAGGGAGAAATCCTCCAAGCAATCACAGATGGTTTGTTCTTCTCAGGGTCAGCAGAGGCTGGAGAGAGCTGTGACTGATGAGTTCTGCTGCCCAGCACGCAGGAGCAGGGTCCAGGCAATGCCCTCCAGTACCGGCTGTGCTCAGCCACTTGCTGTGGTGTTTTTCTGATAGCAGGTAACTGGAGGGAATATGACACAAACAGGGAGCAAATGCATGCACTGAAACTTAAGGAATGTATTTCAGCATTAGTTTGTTCTCTCTGAGAGCAGATTCTCTCGGAGGCTGAGAGTGGTTTGAGGTGGTGAAGAGACAACCACTTCCTCAAGCTGACTCAGGCCTCCCCACCCAGCATGTGAAAACCATGTCAGCTCTCCTTTAATATTCTTTGGAAAAGCCTCCTTTTCATGTTGGTGGCGTTTTCGTTTTACTTTTTTCCTGAGGCTCTACAGGCACAAGCGTGTTTCACAGCTGGTTTAGCAAGGATGCATCTAATTTAGAGGACATTGAGGGTTCCCAGAAGCTGCAGTGACACTGATCACATGGGCAAAGCACAGCACTGTGGAGGGTCTCTCCTGAAATGGCTGCCCAGCACGCTGATGCTGAAACCGAGAGGGAGGTGAAACACCGAGCAGCCTCGGAGCAGCTCTGAGTGACAGCTCAGGCAAGGGACATGCTGGATTCGCTGCTCTCCAGTTGAATACCCTTTCTCCTGCCTCTGCTACTGAGCTTCCCACCTTTAATTTTTCTTCAAAGCCTTTCCACAAGCTTGTACCTTCACCACTGGCTATTTGCTTGCTCAGTTCCCACCTGTCCTGGTGCCCAGCTGGTGACGGCACACCAGCCTTTGTACTTCAGCGCACCAGGTTGTGCACATCTCGCAGTCTTGTGAGTTTAACTGCACCCTGCATTGCCCAGGCTGGTTTGTTGTGGAGGGAAGGGACATGTGAAGCTCCCTTGGGACGCGCAGCTTATAGTGCACCCAGCAAAATGAGCATCCAGTGTGCCATCAGAGCCTGGCAGAACTGGCCCTAGCTGCTTGGCTGTGAAATGTAAATGGTGAAAAGATCGCTGATGCACGTGATCAAAAATACAAACAAAAAGCCAGGTCCACAAGTGGCTTTGAGGGGAGGCAGTGACAGGGTTGTGAAATGACTCTGAGCCAGGACTGGCTCGAGCAGCCCAGTCTCTGCCCCTGCTTTGGTAAATTCCCAAATCCTCCAAATAGAAACAGCTCTTGGAGAGGGACAAGATGTACGCAGTAATGCAGTTTAAATCTTTCTTTGCTGTTTTGCAAGAAGGATGTGGTTTCTTGTGCCAGTTCTGGTAGTGCTCAGTTAAGCCTTGGGGAGATCAGGGGGGGCTGAGGACTTCCCACCCAGTTAATCTCTCAATTGTGGTGCTTAGTGCATTTTTGTCTTTAGAGAATTGAAGCCTGGTGTGGGTCACATGTGGTTTTCATGTCGAACCAAGACTTCCACATGGTTCTATTTTTTCTCCTGAGCAATGATCTCCCAGCAGTGACGGCAGGACAGCCCCACAGCTCTTCCCATTGTAACGTGAGAGGATGTGTGGTGCTTCAGAGCAGATGAGGAACATGTGATATGAAAAGGCCTTTGTAGCCCAGAGTCACACTACAATGACTCTGTGCTCAACAGCAGGTTGTGGTTTGAAGAAATGTTGCTTCTGTCAGCCTTGCATAATGAAAACAGTAATCAGCCTCCATTAGGTCAGAATGCATTGTCAATCCACAGTGAAGCAGAAAGGACTACATCTCGGAAGACCTTTTCATTAAGCAAAAGAAAATTGATACCAGTGCTTGGCTCAGCCTAACACTTTGTTCATGAGGCCAAGTATGGATAATGGCTGGGTTTGTTTTCCTTTCATTCGTTTCTCTATGTGCAGTTATTTTGATTAGGAAACATCCACCTTTCATTCTAGATGAACAATTCTAAAAACTTTCTCCCAACATTTATTATCTTGTGTACACAATCAATGTTTGTGTAAAGAACAGCATTAGAACACTGTTCAGGGAAAACTATTTTGGCTTGTGATTGAAGTGACACAGTCTCATTCTAGTTGAAAAACATTTTTTATCTGCATAGTAACTACAATCTCTTTTTTTTTCTTTGTGGATTTTGTCAAAATAGCTATAGGCCATGTTCATGGGGAATCCTGTGCCTCTGAGTAGCTCACAACTACATGTGTGCATTAACAATGTAGTATGGTCTACGCACGGGCCCACATGGTAAACTGTCCAGCCAGTGCATGAAAGGACCAAGGCTTGAAGGGTAGATACAAGATGTACACAAAATAATAGAGGAGAAAATATCTTTGTAGTGGCATTCTGTGGGAGTAACAAAGTAAATGATGCTAAGTCTGTTTAACCAGAAATCACTGCTGCGTATCAGCCTTGCAAATACCACTGTCCCCTTCCCAGGATAAGCTGATGATGATAATGAAAAAAAGTAAGTGGATGGGTGGGCTTTTGCATAATACTGCCATATCTAATTCTAGGAGTGGTGAATCACTGCTACTCCTGTTGCCAGAGGATTTTCTCTCTCAATATTTTTCCCGTTGCTATTAAGCTTCTTTTTGTAGAAAGGAGGATCCTTCCAAGCCTTCTTTCTAGCCTTTCTAATTCCATGTGTTTTTCCTGCTTGCCCCAAATCCCCTTTGTTTATAAAGATGTAATTAGGAGTAGCTCTTTCCCTCACATTTATACTATCAATAAACCTTCTTGGTGAAAAAAAAAAAAGAACTCATTTCAGGAGACAGAGAAAGCACTTTACTTTTGCTCTGTTGCAGGTGGCTTTGGGAAGCCTTGATATTGTGGGTAATGAAACATGAAACAAGAGGTCAAGGGCTGGGAATTGCAACACTCTGCGTTATTTGCAATATCACTTCTTCCTCTTCCCCTGTATAATTCATGAAGGATTGTGGAGAAGGGAGTTTTGGCTGGGCTCTCCCCTGGGGTCTGTGTGGGCTCCACAACTCCATCTGTTCTCCCAGCCCTGCAGGACTGTCATGTTTGCCAGAGTTGGTCAGGGGATGAAATGTCCTGCAGTCCCAGGTTGTGGGTATCCTTTGATATTTGGCCTGTAGATAACCACAGTCCTGCATTGCTGTCAAAGTCGCTCTCCCCTGGATCAGGCTGTATCCAGTGTTTATGAACATGAAGAATGAGTGTGAACATAGGGAATGTGCACAGGAAGGATTTGTACTGATGTAAAGTATAAAATGAAAAACCATCACCCTGAAGTAAATGCTCTTTGTAGCTAGAGAAAATCATCTAAAACGTCTCAGTATAAAACCTCTGGGATCCGGACTTTCTTGCTTTTTTCTTGCATTGCCTCCCCCATTGTTTGCTACTCTTAGTGCTTGCCTGTCTCTAGATATAAATGTCTCTTTTCACTGCAGTAACTGAACATCATGAATAAAATGAGACTGTGAATTCCTGTAGGGCACATGTAGCCCACATCCAAGTGCCATATAAATAATGATCCATCTAGAAAGAAGGTGCTAGAGAAACTTGAAATTGTTGTGGTGACTTCCACAGTAAGTACATCTGATCCTGGGTGTAATTGGCACAAAACTGATTAACAAGTTACTCCCTGATCTCAGAGCTCTAGAACAATTCCTCCCCAGACTAGGCTTTCTTTTCTCCCCATGCATTTATCTCCTAGCATTTTGGACTACAGTCATACACTAGGCTGTCAGCTTTATGTTTTCTTTCTACTATCACTCATAAGTTATGCTTAGTCATAAAATTGCAGCTAAGGAAAAAATTAGTTCATCCACCGTTGCTGAGAAGCCTTCATGTCACCATCTATGTTTCAGTGTTTCTTTGATTCCTCGTTTGTGACCTATCACAAATCTGGGTTGCTGAGGAAAGATTTTTCCGGCAGAGAAGATTTGCATCCTTATCTGATGTATTCATTTAAAGGCAGAAGACCGTTCTCCGTGTTATTCCCTCCTTTTCCTATACACAGCATGAATCTGTCAGGGAATCAGCAGTACTGAGCAGGGGCCTTTACAGTGGATTTGACCCTGGGCTGAGATGTGGAAAATGAAGTCATCCCATGAATTCTTGTGTGAAGGTGAGGACTGCAGTAACCTAAAGGTCAGCACAGACATGGAAATGTGCAACAGAGAGGTGGTAGGGGGACGTCTCTGGTAGGCAGAGAGTGTCACAAGAAAGATATAAGAAATATAAGGCTCTTGTCCCAAAAGAAGTAATCCAAAATAAGTACTGTGGGGGTTGCTTTGGCTTTAATTTGATTTTGGGGCTTTAAAATTTGCATATTTCAATGGCATTGAGTTCCTACTCAAGTTCCCAGAAAAATTTCTGCATGAATTTTCTAAATTTTCCCTACTTAAGTTGTTTTTTAACTAGACCAGAATGTCTTTGATTTAACTTTGATTAAAATGCTACCTAGAAGAAAAATGTAAAAAAAAAAACCCCTCAAAAAGAGCATTAGTCTGTTTCAATATTTTAATTATGATTTTTCTCATCTGAAAGAATTTGTCTCAAAAGCTTATTTCAATTATTATTTAAGCAACAACTAATGTAGAAAGTTAAAAAAAAATTGAAGTTTTATTCCTCTGCTGATTGAAGTTTTAGTTTCTATCTTGGAATTAAAATGAGCTCCCAGATTTATGGAGTTCTCAGCAAATGACAGAATTCTGTCACCTTTTCAGAGATTCTCCCATTGGAAATGTACTCTTAGGCTGGACAACTTTGCTGATGAAGTCGGTATAAAAACAATGTTTAATTATGGATGAATACCCGTAAGGCCTTAAGTTGTCTGTGCTGCACCATCTAGACTGTGTGACAACAACAACAAAAAATTGCTACTCTGAAGTAGAGTTCAGATCTCCTCCAGTAAGGTCTGGCCTAAAACACAAGAACTTGCTTTTTTATCTTGGGCTTTTCCCACTGCCAATGCTTTATTCTTTCACCTCCCCTTTAAACTATCTCTGCTGAAGGAGGTGACATGGTCTCTCCTCACCCAGGGGAGTGAAGGAAAGGGAGACACTGGCTGTAGGGTGAAAATTTAGTTTTTCTTCTTAGGTCCAAGAAAAGCAGCTTTCATGGCTGATGTGCCAGCTCTGAAATTGTGCTGGAGACAAAGCAGCTTTTTCTAAGACTAACTCAGGAAAAAACAAAAAGAGACGGATATGAAAATGTAGAAAATGTGGTATTTGCTGACTACCTCATGGTTGGAGAACGCTACTTTTTAATGTGTTTTGGCCATCATATCATCAAAACCTGGCATGTTTTCCTCTCCCTGCGGGGACTGCCTGTACAGCAAGTCTGTACCTGGAGGCCTGAATCTTGCCTTAACTATTTAATGTTGTGCAATGATTGGGCCATGTCTCTAGGCCCATTTACTCCATCAGATTAACACATCGGGCAAGAGCACACACTTAGAGAGAGGTATATCCTGACAGATATCATCAAACACCATTTAAATCAAGGGAGACGATGGTGACATTAATCTGCCCTGGTATAACAGCCCATTTAAATGAGTAGGAGGCGGGAGGTGGTACAAGTGAGGATAGATGGTGTGTTTAAGTGGAGAAATGAAATCTGAAGAATGACTTCAGTGGAGATAGTTTTGATTGAAGCCGAGTAGTAAAATGAGCAAGTGAGAGAGATAAATTTCTTTAAGCCGGAGACACTTCAGGTTAGAAAAGGTGTGTGAATACCGGGGATCTGTAACCTGCTCAGACCCACAGAGATCTGTGCTCTTGATACGGATAAATTAACAAACTAGAACAAAATGGCTCAGATTCCTCATGGAAGCTTTGTATTTTTTTTTATAAAAATCGCTTTGTACATTTTACAAATCATTCAGTGTGAGCTTGAGTTAGTAGATTGAGGCCAACCAGATTATAAATAAGAGGATTTTTTAAGACTAGAGGCCAGTTTAGGTTGCCAGATGTGAAAGAAGGGAAAAAGGATAAAGCAGGTTCATAGAGAGCTATGACAAACGATGCTCCTGAAATGATGCCATTTCTTATATATTTTTTTTTTTTTTTTTTTTTTTTTCCTATATCTGACATATAGCTTTGAGTTACTTACTGTACTTTCTCAAGAAGCTTGAGGTGGTGTGTGCCCTCCTGCCAGGATCAAAATCCAGGTGAATCAGGCTTTTAAGAGACAAAAGCCACATGAAGCACGAGTAGCTCCTCGGAGTAACATAGGAAGCTATTCATGCTCTGCTCTAACTAAATGCCACTATAAATTACACAGAAAGAGATTAGGATTGAAAGGTACTTGCTGTGCTGTTCTGGAATGATTAATTAGCTGATGCAAATCCAGTCCAAAGTGCTGTAAAGGAAATCAGACCTAGGAGGTAGGTATGAGCATGAGTGTTGTGTAACTCTCACCAGGAAGAGCACTAAGACTAGACTGAGCTTGCTACATACAAATACTAAATTTTTTAATCATAGCGAGACACAAATAATCCTGAGATTACAGCTTTCTATTAAAATCTTACCTTTTCAAGCTCAAAAATATATCTAAGATAGAACTACAAAACACTATTACACCACAAAATAATTCGTTGGATGAGCAGGAATCAGGCAAGGAAAAACATTTTTAATAAAGCACCTTACAAATACAGATTTTTTATTTTTTGTCCAAAGCCTTTTTTTCTTTCCTTTAAAGATTGTTTTAGCTGCCATCTTACTTTGACCTCAGAGAAGCTGGTGCACGAAATTTACAGAGCTGAGGGTAGGGGATTCATGAGAAGCAGATGAGCCACGTGTCCTGTCACATACCTCCAACCCTGTTCAACGGGATTCCTTAAAGCTGGACTTGCATGGGCCTTTCTTTTCTACATGTCTCTTCTGTTTCTCTTTCCTCTGTTTTAGGAGAGGGGCACTGTTAGAAGAAAAACATCTCAGTAGCTTCACTCTCTTTCTTTATCAGGAGCTTTTCTCTCTAACATTTTCACTTATATACACGCCACATTTTTTTATAACACAATGACTATTTTGTCTTGCTGAATAAGTTTTCCTACTCTTCATTCATTTGGGAATATGGGCTAAACCTTACAACAAAGGATGTGGTAAAAGACAGGCGTAGCACTTTCATCAGGAGGACAGGGAGCTTTTGAAGTACGGTCCCGAAGTCAGCAAACAAAAACTAAGCAGCAAAGAGCGCTGCCTGTTACAATGTGCTGCAGGAATGAGACTCAACCCCAGTGAAATATTATGCTTTTTAGTCACTGGTCCTGCTCCCAAGTGATGAAAGGGATCTGATGACTTTTTCCTGAGTCAGAGCTTTCATTGCCCCTGAGAAAGGGATGCACTGGTTATATAAATGACAATTAATTGAAGCACCCCAGAGCCTGGGAAACTCTGGAGCAGAGACACACAAGCCTTTGTAGGTGGCACACAGAAGCCATTACTCAGAAAAGCTGTAACTTCTTTTTATTTTTTTTTCCTTAAGATGCAATTGTTCCTGCTAATATATTTATTTCTGAAATCCTACATCCAGCCCCCGGAGGCTCAAAGATGATGTGAAATATCATTACAAAACCAAACTCTCACATTTGAAATGCACTGAATATAATGAGGAAACCCTCATCAAACTAGAGCAGCCACTCTTGCTATTTTGCCTGAAACTGTCTCTGTATCCCAGATGAGAGCTCTTCCCCACGCTCATCTTCTAAAGATGTAAGACCTACTTTAGAGAATGACATTTCTGAGTAAGGAGGGCAGAGCTATGAAAAGCCCTCGGGATATTGGACTGGCTTCAGATTCCTCTCTACTGAGTTTGTTCAACTGTGCTCTATCTACAGTCTATACGATTAATTAATGTGTGATAGATTAGTAACTCCCAAAAAGGAAATCATGTTTTCGCCACAGGCGGTAGCAGAAGTGCACAAGGTCTTATTCTGACATTGCTTTTGCTGATAAATCCTGGGAGGGCCTCTGCTGAGTCTATCAGGCAAAGTCATCACAAGGAAGATCTGATAGGCACAGCAGCAAGCAAAGCCACCCATCACCCTCGGCTCTGAGTCAGCCCCTGCCAGGGCACAGACACGCAAATGCTCTGCTTGGTCTCCATCCTTTTGTCTAATGGGATGAAAAATAATAAACATCCAGGGAATCCCACAGCTAAAGGAGGCTCCGGGGAGATGTTCCAGCAGCCTTGCAGTACCTGAAGGGGGCTGGCAAGAACACTGGAAAAGGACTTTTCACAAGGGCGTGAAGTGATAGGACAAGAGGGAATGGCCTTAAACTGAAGGATGGTAGAATTAGATTAGAGATGAGAAGAAGTTCTTTGCTGTGAGGGTGGTGAGGCCCTGGAACCAGTTGCTGTGTTTGTCTCATCTTTGGAATTGTTCAAGGCCGGGTTGGATGGGGCTCTGAGCAACCTGGTCTAGTGGAAGGTGTCCCTGCCCACAGCAGGGGAATTGGAACTGCATGATCTTTAAGGTCCCTTCCAACCCAAACTATTCTGATTCCAGAGAGCAGTGAAGCAGTTGCACATAAAGATTAGTATTTTATTTAAAATCTTGGGAAACTGCAATCCTAATTGCAAATCCACCCACTATTAGTACCCCACAAAAATGAAAGAATTGTGGGTAGGCAATCCTTCGAGACATATCTTTAAGTGCTCTACTTAACCCAAATGCTTCTAACCAAATAGATTGATTTGTACCAAAGCTGAAGGTTGGAATCAAGCACAGTGTGTTTTTTTCTCTGGAGACGGCTTTGATAAAAGGTCAAACAACATCTGTACTGTGGCTGTGGTCTGCGGCACAGTCACCCTGTAATTTTGTGTTCCTCAGTGAAATGCCAAAGCATTTGAATTTAGTCACACCCAATCTTGAAATTTTATCTCTACCAGAGGGTGGAAACCCATTTATTTCAGTGGGGTATCAACAACGTATGTGTGGCTTTGTCATATTTCTCTTTGTATCAGCTTATGATCCTCAAAATTTATAGTGCTTTCTCAGTAAAACCCCCCATGCGTTTGTTGGTCATTTTCCCCCCTCAGTCTGGATCTCACCTTGTTAATTAATCAGTGTGTTACAACGCTTTTAGCTGGCTGCAGTAACATTGCTGAATTCAGTGACTTCAGCTGATATTTTGCCCGGAGACCACCCAGCTGTGTTTGCGTATCACCTTCCACACACGCACGGCAGTTTGGGCTTATGAGATCTGACACAACTGTGTTTCACTTTGCTTGTGTCATGTGTTCTCTTCCACTTATGTTTGTCGCTATTTATCATTTTCTGAAATCAGCTGCACAGAATCTCTCTCTCCATCCGCTACCTTAACACAAAAGGGCTCTTTGCTGAATACATGTATTTAAGGTTTGCTTTCCATAAACGTTTCTCAGAATTTGGCAACATGTGCAGTTGAAAAACAATTTTGCCAACAAACCTGTTTTGAGAATAGCTATAGAAATTTGCATTCTGTCCCAGTTTCTGACACAGACTTCCCTTCTAAGGATTGAAAATTGCTCAGTTCTTATCTGTCTCAATTCTCCGGCTCTAAGGTGGGAATAGCAGCATTTCCTTTCCCCAGTGCTTTCTCTCTATGTTTAGATTAGAAGCACAAAAGGGACAACGGCTGCTTGATTATTTTCTAGGGTAGCTGCTGACAGACAGAATTGCTTCTCTTGCTCAGTATTAGCATACATAAAAATAATGCTTTCAAATAAAAAGGAAAATCCGTTTAAAATTTGAACAAATATCGATTTGCAGCATTATCCAAAGTCTAATTAGTAACAAATGAGGGGACTTCCTTCACTATGTTTGTATCATTGTGCTGCTTTGCCGTGTCACGTTAATCGTGCTGCTAAGTCCTTGTGTTTCCCTGCATGTTCTCCAAGGGGTTTTCCTAGGCTGCCCCTGATATGGTGTAGCCCTCAAGCCTGCAAATGGACAAGACCTTTCTGGTTTGCCAGCAAATTTTTTTGTTTATTTTTTTATGGCTATTTAGAAAGAGGGTTTCACTGTAACTTTCATTTACGGTTGCAGACTAGGTCACTAGGTAGTCCGTCATTCCTCGAGAGTATTTCCATACTGATTCCATGTTCCTGTATTGCTTTGATATTTATGCATTCTGAATAGTGAGAGAAGCTGATTGGGAGGCTATATTTCCTCCTTGCAGAAAAGAAAAAAAAAAAAAATTAAAAAAAAAAAAAATTCATCACCAAGAGGTTCTCTGAAAAAATTTTCAGTTTTTACATTCCAAAAAGATATTGTTTATCTGAAGGGGAATGCTTTCCAATTTAAACGTGTGGCTCAGATGAGTACTAAATTCTCCTCTGGTTTTGAAAGTGTGACTAGTGGCCATTTAACCTCCTTTACTCCTGTTAACTGTCTGCAGTATATCTAATTTCCTGGGTTTCTAAGATCCTTCCTTTGTTTTTAACAAGCTTTGAGGTACAGGTTAACCGATGTTTTTATAGAGTATCTGACTACAATCTGCTGAGCTAAAATTTGTAGCTCAGCTGTCTCTTTTCATATCCTAAGCAATTCACCATTTTTATGATTTTTCCCCTACCCTGACCCTGGAGGGGGAAAGAGCTCCTGTAGATCACCTTGCAGCCTGAGCCTTGTGCCTGGCAAGGGACTTTTCCCGTGAATTACCAGAGCTGTTAATTCTGTTGTCAGCTTTGACAGTGTAGAGACAGTGGTTGCCAATGTCCATTTCCTACCAGTGGAGTGAAGAGGTAAGAGCAGCACTGTAAACGGATGAAAAGCAATTTCAAAAGCATTTCTGCTTTTCTCAGTGTACTATTGCAAGATTTCAGCAATATTCTGTTTCCAAAAGAGGGATCAGCTCCTGTTTGCTGCGTACCCCTGCAGGGATAGTGGCCCGTGTGGTGAGGGGCTTGCTGCAGGTTTGACAGGTTATTTACTGAGGTAAATCTTCAGAAACACTGCACAGTAACTTTGAATGGATGGATGGTGAGAGCCCAGCTGGTCCTTGCAAACAAGAATAACCACGTGGTGATCTTGTGGCAATACTGCTGCTTTATCTCCTGGTAAGATGACACACTTTTAGCTGGATCTGCCAGCAGTGCATTCAGCCCACGGCTACCCCCATGCTGGACATTAAATTCTAGCTTTGACTGAAACACCTTTGCCCCTGAGGATTGCTCAGCTGAGATGTGAATGCCCATCTCTGTATCCACATTGTGATATTTCCTGCTAGGAACCAGCAGCACAAACAAGGTCATTTCTTCTTGCTATGGCCTGTCTTGTCATCCTCTAATCCTCTTGCCTTTTCGTGCTTGCCAAACCCAGTATCAACACCTTTCTTTACACCTCATGCACACAAAAATGTAAGTCAGATTAAGGAATAAGCACCACTGCTCATCTGTGCGCCACAAGCACTGATTTGTTAGAGAAAAAGGAAATGCTCTCTTAGCTCAATGCACTATGGGGCTGGCAAAGGTAAAGATGTTTGTAATCACAGATTGCCAGGGGACAGTATTGCACTATCTCTACTCTCCTTTTATAAGAAAATAGAAAAATGTGAACATATATACACACATGTGTTCCATACAGGGGACCTGAGCTGGGAAGCTCTGGATTTTTGACTGCCAGAATCTGGCACAGCTTTGGATGTACTTGGCAAAGTCCAAGGATATCCACTGGTTTCCCAGTTCCCAGTTCTGCAGGAAGTTAGTTACTCCCTTCTGTTTTAAACACATTATAACTTACGAGTGTGGCTGCTACGATTCAGTTCCCAGATCAACACAGGTGTCCATCAAAGTTTCACTGATTGTGTTTAGATTAATTTTTTTTTTTAACAAATAATTTCTTTTGCTGTCCCTTAAGCATATCAATCTTTGAAGTTAAAAGTCTTCTCAAGCGTAGCTAGTGAGCCTGCTTCAATCACAGAGCTGATCTAGCTATTGATCATCAAAAAGCCTCTGAAAAGCTTAATTTAGCCTTCCTAAAGAATCTGGACATCTTCAAATACTTTAAAGTTTATTAAGTATTTATTTGTTTTTCACATACAGAAAAAGTGGAGACGATATATATTTTATAGAAGCCTGCGGCTCTTTGTACTAATCTGGGAGGTTTAAAACATTTCATTAGAGTCTGGTTCCACTTCTGTGGAGCAGATGTGCTCTCCACAAATTATTTTTTACAGATAACTTGTTCTCTGCATTTACTCGCCTCAGCTTTCAGCAGGCAGCATACTGTTAATGGAGCAGAGAGATGCAAACAAGAACATCTTGAAAACTTAGTCATTAGTGCTGGACCCTGGATTCTCCACTTTTCTGTAAGCACTTGGAGCTTCCTGTCCACATGAGACAAGTATTTATGGGGAAAATATTCCACTCTCATCTAATTATTTTTATTTGCATGAGGCTGTATAGGGTTATTATGGAAAAACATGGTCTCTGAACTTCAAAATAGGAATTTAGCATGAAAATGTTTATTTTTCCTCATGAAAGTGCTTTTAAAAAGTTTTTTTCTTTTGTTTTTTCCTCATATCATTTTGTATCCTCAGCTAACCCCTGCCCTGAGGGATCTATACATCCATTGCCAACCATGACAGCTTCTCTGCTTCTCTGTTCTGTTCCTCACTTTCAGTATCTTGCCTAATTCTAAGAGATATTTCTCTGAGGAGAGAGTCCTGAGGGGAATGTCTCTTGCTCTTCAAAACAGAACCTCCTCTGAGGCTTGAAGGAGCTCCTATAACTGAAAATAGTACTATCGTGTGGACGTCCTCAAACCTTGTGAGTGTTCTTTGCATTTTTGCAGGAAAAGATAATGAAAAGCTTGATGTCTTCCCCCCAGTGATATTCCACTTTGAAGATGTATTTATCTGAATATTGATTGAAAAGCAGAGCACAAGATCTCAAAATCAAGCTACTCTGAACAGCAGAACTCTCCTGTGAACCTCTTGGAGCTAAACCCATGGTGTTTTTCTTAATCTTGCCACAGAGGATGAGGAGAGCAGGGGAGCCTGTTACACTGCTCCTGCTGCCTCTGGGCATAACCATGTTTTGCCTTAGCTGTCAGCTTATCTTTGTGGAACAGAGATACTGCAGATTTTTCTTTTTTCAAATGAAGGTTATTCATATATTGAAGTCTTCTATCTCCCTACTGATAACTGGAAAAACAAAGCCTGCCCATGTTGTCTCCCTCAATGCAGACTTTAGTACGTTTGACCCACTTGTCCTACTCTTGGCATCACAGCCCGTGTGTTTTAGAGGGGTTGTTTTGGGAATGAGCTAATGGCACAAATGGGGGACTTGCGTAGCTACAGCGGAGCTGCACAACTGAGGGGAACGAGAGCTTCAGGAACAGGGAGAGCAGCTCTGTAGTCTATTGCTTGAAATGTAGATCACAGCAGGGCTGGACCTATTTAAAAATCACCAGAGGTCTTGCTAGTTAACTTCCCTTTCATGTAATAGAAGAAAAGGTTGAATGAGTCATGTGAAGCCAGCCATGAGATTAATATAGACAAAGATGTCATATCCTCACGCATGCAGCTGTGAATGGCGTATCTACTTTGCCATCTGCAGATTAAATGGACACAGTGTCTGAGTGGCTGCTGCAGGGCTTGGTGTAACTCAGTTATCATCAGGCAGATTTCCTGTTGCCTAATACCCACACACAATGGTTGTTTAGCGTCAGACTTTGGTTTCTGGAGTAGTTTCAAAACCCGTCAGCCACAGTGCGTAGTTTTATAACAACACCACCGTTAACTAATTGCACTCGCTCACAGAATTATGAAACCCGAGAGGATAATTTGGTGCATCATGAGTATATCTTTGTGAATTTTTCATAGGGTTATTTTCCTGCAGATCTGTTTGCTCTAATTTCTTTCCTCCTGGTAATTTGGGGCTTTCTTCTCCAACAATTAGAGAAACAACATTCTGTTTAATTACAATATTTACAGAAACAGCTTTTTTTCCCCCATGTTCCAAGTTGTAATAAGCTTTATGTCAGTTAACCTCTATACGTGCAAGGACATGCCTGTATTGACCCTTCAGTATCATTCATTCAATTTTAAATTGGACGGTTGAATGTGAGCACTCAATTTATGAAAAGCATTTAAGGAGGTAATATGTTAAGCATGCACTTAATCTTGACAGGATGAGACTGTGCCTCCCTCAAATCGTTCTGGTCAGGGCTGATATCAGCGAGCAAGTCTATCTCTGTCTAGAAATCTTCATCAAACTTATTTGTGAGTTCATTCCAAAAGGCCAAAGCTGGGAGAAAATCTGTGCTCTTCACACTGAAATCTTTGATGCAGTCACGTAATTCCCATTTACTTCAGTGAGTCACCCGTGTGCACAGCGATGAGAATTCTCCCTTGTTAGGGCTTTAAAGATTTCCATGGGAGTTTGCTTCCTTGAATATTTTATTTTCAGCTTTGTTATGGTAAGATGATTTTTCTGACATTTCACTGATCACAAAGCAGCTGGCCCCATAAAAAATAAAGCACACACACAAAGAAAGAAATGCCTGGGTGTCTGGGGGAAAATGTTAGTTCTGTGTCTGAGCTGCAACAGATTGTCATCATTAAAACAAATCTCCAGCAAAGCTGGAGTGATGGGCATGAAAGAGTGGGAGCATTTTCTCAGATTGAAAGACAAAAGAAAGGTGGTGCTTTAATTAAGTCATTGTTCATTTTGAGTGTATAACCTAGCTCTGATATTTTGTTTAATTCTAAAATAATGGTGTTAAATACAAAGATGATAACACGAAAAAATTCTGTAAGGTGCACTTGATCTAACTGTACAAATCACACCATCCCTTCCTGTGGGTCTAGAAGTGCTGCTATACAGATCTGCCAAGATTGGAGCACCATAAAATTCAAGGAAATATGGATGCTTGTCCTGTTGGGGGCTTTTCCACAAAGGAGAGTTGAAATCCAAATTTACAAGTGCAACAGAACCAACCCCAGACATAGACATTTTCTGTTATGATCTCTCCTCCATGTCTGTAGTGTCTTCACGGCAGAAGATGTTCCCTATTCTGCATTCCCACAGCAGCCCCTTGCCAGTTCCTTCCAGGCTCTCTGCTTCTAAGAGACCGGACAGAGGAGTGATGGAGCGCTCTCTGGTTATGTTTGAAGGAGACATGGGAAGAGTCTGGACTCCTTATTGTACCAGCTCCATCACCAGAGGAAAAGAGGGAGCTCTACCAACTCCCAAAGACTTTTTTTGTCATTGGAAAAGACATAGGTGAAAGAAATGAACCCTGGAGGGCAGAAAACTCCCAGGCAGTAGTGCTACATGAGGAACCAGTTAATTCCCTCCCCTTTCATCAGGTTTTTTATTAAATGCTTTTTCTACTGAGTTTTTCATTTGTTTTCTATTTCTATTGAATTTCTCGATTTGTTTCTGCTTATCTATATTGCAGGAATCATCATGCTGTTAAAGACCCTTATTAAGGAAAATGAATAATCTCGTGGAAGTTACTTATAGTGTCTCTGTTCCTTGCTTTTATTGTTGTTTCCTCCCTGGTTATTGGAAATTAAAGGCCAGAAAATGGGTTTGGTGTGGAATTTTCATGGGAATTTTTTTTAGGTTTTCCCTTAAAAGCTTTTTAATCAAAACCTGGATTTAAACTCAAATGACTTCTACATTTTCAAAAGGAATAGGTCAGCACGCTGGGTTTATATCAAATGTTACATTTTGAGAAACAAAGAATTGTAACTTCAAGTTCAATAAAAATGTTCTTAGGCAGACAGCATCCTGGCCACTGGCCCAGGCAGCTGCATTGTTTCTCCCGGGGCTGGGTTTCTGGGCAGTCAGAAGCGATGCAGAATCTGGAAACCAAGACTTCAGAGCAGAACAATGATGGAAAGCAACGCGCTGTCGTGTGGGGATGATTTCCTTGGCCCCTTTTCAGCAGCTTTCCTGTACTTGCTTTCATTCCCCTCCTTCTTAATTCGCTTTTCTTTCCTTATTGTTCCCTTTTCCCTTGTCTATCACGCCTCACTTCCCCGTCCTCTCCTCTCCTTGTTGCCGTCGCTGTTCTCATGTCTTCGTCCTTGCAGTGATGCACTGACATGTCCTAAAGCTGGCAAAACTTCGTCAGGGCACATTTCCTGCAGAAAGCCAAGGCATGTTTCAAGGCAGGCTCAGAGTGTTACCTCTTCTCAGAGCCAAAAGACCTGGGTCCATCCCTCAAAACACTCTCCCTTGTTTATGGTGTCATTGCTTAGTTTGTGCCTCACAAAGCCAATATGAATTTTAATTCATAGTGGTTCATTAAGAGGGACCTTTCAGGTCTTGGAATGGTCTCATGGCCTTTCAGAGCTATCCCCTTTCTCTGTAGCTCTCTCTCGAAAGGGGTCTTTGTTTTAATTTCAGTTCTCGTTGGCTACTCTCTGTTTGCCTTATCAGCCAAGGAGAAGAAATGTGAAGATGTATGTGTCTGATCAAATATTTAAACTTCTAATACCAGCAGCTCACAAGATACATAAACCATAATTTATTTCTGTTTACGGCACTTCTGCTGGAAGTATCCTGCTAATCTACCTAATGTATGTAAGAAAACGCAGACCCGCCAAGATTGTTTTTATTGTGACTATCAATCTTCACAACAATATTATGAAGCAATAAGGAATGGACTTTTCCAGGGACTAGGTGTTCTATTTATTAAAGACTGTGCTTCTTGTTATCTGTCAGTGCCCTGTATGGAGCACCGGGTGATCTTTTTTGAGGAAACCCATTCAAATCATGCAGCTTTAGGTGTAAGATCCTGTCACTTTTCCTACATGAGTGTATCCTGGAATGAGACATCCCACGGCTGTTGCCCTCATAGGAGCCATAGGACCAAGCATATCTGGACAAACAGAATTGTCTGGGGCCAGTGAAGGAGACACATTCCCCAAGCAGTCCTTCTTCTCTCAGGTCTGATGCTCAAGGGAGCAGGCATCAGAGAAGAGCCCAGGGGCTAAATTTCCACATTTCCAAAGGGGTCAAATGTAAGGGTGACTGAGGTCGTTCAGCTTCATGACAGCCAACCCTCACATCTCAGCTGAGTCCAGGACTTTAAGGCAAAAATTACCTTTCCCATTGCCCTTCTCCCAGGGTCCTTCTCCAGCAGGCGTGGAGCAATTGTTTTGTAATCACATTTAGCTTTGAGTTTGCTTTCACTCTATCCCTGAACAAAGGATTTATGACTCTGATGCTGATCACTCTTTTTTTCCCATTTGCATCTCTTGGTTTAAAAAAAAAATAAAAAAAATATCTTCTCCTTGGAACGTTATCTTCTTCTCAGGAGGGTTCTTCCCACTTTTTATCTCCAGGTAGATGTGGTTTAGCCTTGTCTCTTCCTGTCGTGCTTGCACGTGTGCTGTTGCAGTGGCATTAGCAAGGTGTATTGTCATGCTTAGACACTGTCAGTGGATGTGGGGTTTTGCAAGATATAACTTTAGAAAATGAAATTTAGCTTTTTTCCCCTCCTTTTATCTTATACGGGATACAGTCAACTGATGACTTCTTGAGGCAAGAACCCTGGCAAGGAAGACCAAGGGAGCAGGCAGAGCTTAACCCCCAAAGCAGGGAGACAGGCTCAGAAGTGGGGTCTGTGCCCCTGACTTCTAACTGACTATTTTTCAAGCCTTCATTGCCCTGATCCAAATAAGTGTGCAGTTAAAAACAGAAATTTAAGTGGCCCCCAAGATAAAGGAGATGGCCGGCAATAACATGCTTGATTGGCTGAGGTCTGCAAGATTGTTTTTAAGTTAACTGGATGCCCTGCTCTTGGCTTCAGTATAAAAGATTAAAAAAAAAAAAAAAAAAGAAAATCCTATTAATACTTTTATTAGAACTAGTCATTCAAATCTTAGTGGGCTGAGAAGCCATAAGCACCCAGGTTTGCCCAGGATTACTCCTGGCATGAATTGCGTGCACATATCAGAGGTATGAGAATATCGAGTGAGTTCATTTAAATTAATGGTATTAAAACAAATGGAAAATTGATTTTTGGTAATAGAGGGCTTGATTTACCTTAGCTTAACTCCATTGAATTTGATGGATTTGAACCTACTTCACTTTGGCATAAATCAGGGGAATACCAAGTCCAGGGAGTGTAAACGCTAAGACCAAGTTAAATATTTACCGTCTCATGTCTTATTACTTCCAAAATAGTAGAAAATGTGTTTCTTCTGGTTTATTCTACTGTAATGCAGACAGTGGCCAGGAACAGCAGAAGTAATGATCTGCCTTATTGCAGCATTTGGCCTTAACAACTGGTATCATGCTAACACAAACATAATTACAGATTCAAATTGAGCTTATAGTTAAGATATTTATATAGTAACAAACAGAAATCAGGTATTGGCCATTCACAGACAGAACCGGTTTCCAGCCTCTGGGCCGAGCAGCGTGCCAAAGTCTATAATCACCCAGGTACCTGACTGGAGTCCTTCCTCCCCCTTTCTAAAGTGCCTTCTTACTGCTCCACCAGTGAAAAATTAATGGACCTCCTTTCGTTTGCTTTTGTGATGAGAAGGAAGCACTTCCACTAATGACACTAAGAATAGGATTTACTGTAACTTGGCCTCAAATGGTATTTGTGGTTCCCACACATCCTGTAACAATAATGCTTTCTAAACTTAAGCGGATATTGCCACACTGACTGTTAGAGAAAAGCAGAAGGAAGATGATGAAGCAGCTCCTACAAGCTATTTTTTTTTTTCTTTCTGAGGCAGATTTATTGGCCTCGTGTTCCACACCTTGGCAAGGAAAAGAAAAAAACCATCATGAAAGCGAGACGGCTGCGACTGTATTTTACCAGCGTGTCTGGAGTGGGGTGATTTCCTGCAAACAATTACTGATGTGCAGGGACAAGTGGAAAAACAGATTTCTACAGCTGTTTTTTCACTCCTGCACGGTAGTATTATCTGACAAGGGCACAAATACCACATTCAGCTCTACTTTTCCCATTCCCTGGTGAAACCTCTCCTCTACCTCTCCATGAATTCCTTCAGCAGCTGTATCCTCTAGAAACCTCCTACCGATCCCTTGGCACAGAGCCCCTCCCGGCAATGCTCCTCTGGGGCAGCTCCAGTGATCAAATGAGGAATTGGTGGTGTTCAGCCCCAGATGGCAATCAGCTGCCTCTGCTCCTTGACCTCTTGCCCAAGGCTGCCTGCAGAGCTGTCTGTCAAGGAAATACTTTTTGTGAAATCAACTCTTTAAGCAATCAAGGATCTGTATGTAGGCAGCCAGTGCATCTCGCATGGTGCTTGGGCCAGCTAAAACTTCTCTTACCAGCTCTGAGTAAGCCAGTCCTGCACAGAATAGAGAAATGCCAGCCATCCATCATCCCCTTTATGGCTTAGGAGTGTAATTTCATGAGGTGCCTGTGTGGGAGAGAAGTGTGAGAAGATGCTGCGTCAGTGTGTGGGCTGCACGAGGGACAAAGAGGTGACTTAAAATTTATACTGGAAATAGAGAGTGAGTAATAATGTGCCCACAGTGGACCTTTCTTCAGAAGAAATATGCAAATGAAAAATTATTTGAATGATGGATTTAACTACCAGCTGAAAATGAAGCTGGGAGGCTGAGGTGTGAGCCAGCCCTCTGGCAAGATGGTAGTGAACAGGAATAAACTACAAAGTGAAAAAACACTCTGTGTTGTGTGAGGATGAAGTCGTGTGGCTTGCAGCTCAGGAAGGAAAAGTTTCTGTCTACCTGAGAGTTATTTTTTCCTTTCTTTGTCGTGCTTTCCCATAACTGATGGAACCACAAGGAGACTAAAAGACTTGATGCTCCAGAGCTGAAATCTGAGTCCCGGGGGAATTCTGAGGTGAATCCAGACCACAATACTGGATCCCCAGGGCTGTGTGAAAGCTGTTGACGCTTGTGCCTTGGACCTTAGAGACAGATGGATATGAACCAGACCACCAGATCAGACCCTTCAGATGTTGGAGGCATTGTAAATAGGGCTCACATCCAAACATGCATGACATTTTCTCTAGCAAAAAAAAGGCTTAACAAGCATGCCTGACACAGAAAGCAAGCTGCTAGGAAAACCTGGAGACTGCGTTTGAACTGATGGAATGTTATATCCTGGTGTGATATTTGTCAGCTCTGGTCACCTGAATTCACCTATGCAGTTCTCCAGCATTCATCAGTCAAGCTAAAACATGTTTTCAGCAATAAAGAGAAGACTTTCTTCAAATAAAGTCTTTCCTCATGCATATAATCTGGAGTGAGTGTTTCTTTATTTTTCCTGTTGCCATTTGGGATGAACAGGATATAATATTTTTTCTTCTGTCCATTCATATGCATCTTCTTGCTTGAGGTCCTTACAACTACTAAGTCAGTTTGGTTAAAAACATCTCTTTCTCATCCCCTTCCTTCATTTCCTATGAAAATACTTTGAAAGGCTTGAAATATGATGCCAAGTGCTGCCTTCGTAAAGAATGTCTAAAATTCCTGCGAGACAATGTATTGTTTCAAAACAAAGCTATTTCAGGCAATTCTATCCTCATCTGTGCAAAGCTATTCATCTGAGAAACTTTTTTTCCAGCACTGATATTCTTGCTCTGGGGTTTTATCTTTTAGAAAGAAAAAAGAAAGTGTTTTGGAAGATCAGTTTCATATTGTTACAATTTAAAATAAAACAAACAAAACCAGATTCTGCAGAAGTTCAATCCATCTGCCATTCTTGCTGTCTGTGTCTAGTCAACAACAGCACAATCTCTCAGGAACTTCTTTCACAAACTATTTATTTGACAGCCTCTGGTTTCCAGTTTGGTTTGGTTTTTAATTTTTGTCAAATTTTTACCAAAAATCCTGTGCCACGCATCACTTTTAAAGGAAAGTGTAGTGCGTTTGGTTTTTTACACTTTAGGATCTTACATGGACCTTGGTGTGGTGGGCACTGCCCCCTAAACTGCTGCCTGTCTTTTCCAGGCCTCTCGAGCTGTTCTGGCTGTTTAGTGTGGCTGGAGGGAGGGACAGCCCGAGTTCTCCCTGATGCAAGGCATTTTCTACCAGCAGGGATTTCCACCAGCCCATAGACTTTTATTAACTCTGATTCACAAAATCCCAGAGCTGAGCCCTGCGGAAGCTTTGATATTTCCAAAGGAAACACTTTCTAGAAGGCAGATAGGTTTTGGCTAAGCAGACAATCCTAGCTGCTGTTTTATGTACTCTCCCCATGCATGAATGAATTCATGGTGGTCATGAACCAGGGAAATTCCGCTAACCTACCACAGTAAAAGACAGAATGAGCTTGAAAGCACGGATGCCTTCATTAATTTTCCTTATTTTTCAGAAAACCGAGCTTCAGGCCATTAGTGATACCTCCTTTCTCAGCATCCAGCCTGCTCACTGAAATTACAGATACAAAAGTACTTCCCTAGCCCCGGCATGTTGACTTCAAGTCATTGGTTTTGTTGTTATTGAGGAGATAAATATTCACAGAGCAAAGGCAGGGTGCTATTCCACTAAAATGTGTAACATTCTCTCTGTGAACTAATATTGTAGGATTTCCCCTGTATAAAGATTTAAATATGTCCCTTTAAATTCCAGTGCTGATGGTAACATGGATGAATCTGGTTTTAGCAACCATTGATAATTAGGCAGTTTGCAAGGTTGTCAGAAATATGTGCTTTTTCACAAGAACAAAAATATCCCAGAAGCATCCTTTCTTAAAAAATATCTGTGAAACAAAACCAAAACGTGGAAAAAGAAAATTAGCAGCTGCTATTGCAGCAAACTTTAACATACAGACACTGCTTTCTGAGAGCTATCATTAGAGACAAATTAAAATATAGCCGAGATTTTTCTAAATAAAACTGTCAATGAAGATAAAAAAGTTTTTATGTTGACAGCAAAGCAAATGATTTTTTCCACTCTGTTGAGGTTCTGTAATGGTTGCAGTATATCTGGGTGACTTATGGCACGCTAATGACAGATTAACAGCTGCAGGAGACACGACTGCTCCCAGCATCGCTCTCGAGCCAGGGAAACTCAAGACCTGTGGGCAGGGGCTGGGTTTGAGGCCAAAACTGGGTGGGGGATTTACACAAGGTTGCACGTTGGTAACACGAAGAAGAAAATGAAGAAAAGCGCTCAGGGATGTGAGAAGTGGTTCCTCAGGTGGGGGAAGCCTCACGCTGGAGGTTACGGCTTGGAACTGCTGGAACTGAGGTGCAGCATCAAAATAACTGAATTTGGGTATTTTCCGTAAGTTAGGGAAGGAGTGCACCAGCAGCAGTGATAATTGCTGGGGATATAAAGTAGGTTAAGTGAGAATTATGATCTGTTGCAGTCTTTTAATGCATTGCCAGCATGTTCAGCCAGCACAAATATCCCCACAACCAGCCCGAAATAGCAATTTCCTTGGGTGTTTCCCTGAAATATTCACATAGACAGAAAAGGTCGTGGTAGAGGATTTTCTCTCTTCTCACCACCCAGAACCAAAGGCCTTCTTCCCACTTGGGGGTGTGAAAGGCTCAGAGCTCAGCTATAGCCACGGTCTGGCAGGAGCAGGGATCCTGCCATGCTGGGTAAATGCTGGCCTGTCCTCTGCTCTGAGGGGTGCTGCATTCGCTGCTGGGGAGATGTGAAATGAAAGGAAGGCTTTGGAAATTTGCCATCTTGGTAGACACACCCTTTAGATTAAGAATTCACTCTGAAGAGCTCACTAATCTACTCTTATTTTATCTATTTGGAATCTATGCTGTTTGTTGCAAACGAGGCAAGAGAACAGTTTGAATGTCAGGGGTCGAAGCTGAACAAGCATCCCCTCTGCTTGATACCTCCATTGTAATAGGATGGC
This sequence comes from Dasyornis broadbenti, assembly GCA_013397935.1. Lineage (NCBI taxonomy): Eukaryota > Metazoa > Chordata > Aves > Passeriformes > Dasyornithidae > Dasyornis > Dasyornis broadbenti. The sequence continues at coordinate 969,894 of VZRN01006406.1, read as the reverse complement.
AGTGGTGGCTGCACTTTTATCTGATGCTCTTTGGGGCAAACAAATGGACAAAGAGGGGCTGGAGTGGTGCAGCAGCAGAAGCCATTCATTGCCTCCCTGTCCTCTGTGCCCACGGCAAGTGGAGAGAAAGAGACTGGAAATCCTTGAGCCATAAATCATGCCCAAGTCTCCAGATGTGCTGGACCTGCTCCCTTCATTGTACAGAGCCCAGTTAGAACTTTGACCAAGGCCAAGGACTATTGGCAGCCGTCCCAGGCCCCAACCCATTAGTTCCTGAGACTTTTAGCAAAAAAAAAAAAAATGCACTTAACTCTTCAAAACTACTGTAACTTGGAGATCTTTGGATACCTCCCAAACTGCTGTCTGTATTAAACTGAATTCACTTGGAGATATCTTCAACATTTAATTAGATTAGTTATTTCAGCAGGGAGGAGGAAGGTAGAAAAGCAGAATGCTTAGAAAAGAACAGTTTTTCCTTGGATTGTGACATCTGAATAATTTAAAGAGGTTTTGAGAACTGTGCTTTATTTTAATTAGTTTCTGAATCAGTTTCTGCTTTGCCTATTCTTTCTCCCCCTCCTCTTTGTACTGTTTATTTTTGATGACATCTGCAATCCTGGAAAAAAAAGAAAAAGGAAGCAAATTAACTTGGTTCAAGCCACATCAGCACATCCCTTGGAAGATCACAGCAGTCAGCTGTAAAAAATGGGCTTATGCTGAAAGAAAATGAGGAGCTCAGAGGGCTGAAAATGAACTTACCTATTTATTAACTACATTTATCTTTATTATTTTTGTGTGACACCAAAAAGCGTTCTGGGCACTTCACAGACGCGCACAGAGGATGCGAGGTGAACTGCTTTGGCACTATTTTATTGAGGCCACTCTGCATTAACGTTTCCCAAATCAGGAGCAAAGTCAATCCTTTGACAAACTCTCAGTCTACATGGGCACAGTCCAAGAGAGCGGCAGGGGAAGAAATGAACTGCATGGCTGGGATTAATGCTGTGGTTAAGGAGAATCACAGTAGGTACAGAAAACTGGTTTTGCTTCTTGCAGACCCCTGCCCTGTGACGCTTTGTGTTTTGCCAGCCGTCCTACTTCCTGTGTCCAATTTCCACAAGCGATGGGTGAAGGGTAATCCAAGGAGAGGGGAGTGAGGGAGAGTGAAGGAGATGATGCTCATGAAAATACAGGAGAAGGAAGAGACCAAGCAATCCAAAGCTGAAGGAAACAGACCCGATCAATGGTTGCTCCTGACACAATTATTTTAGCTACAGCTTTGTGTCTTTTCAAGCAGGACGAGTTGTCCCTGTTGGACATGGGCAATGCTATTTACAAACTGAAGCTGCCCATGTGAAGAGCTCCTCTCTAAGCATGTGAGGGAAGGACCTGCAACGCCCTTCTCATAAACCTGAGGGCTACAGGAGTTGATAGAAAGGCATTTGCGTCTCTGGCCAACCACTGACTGCCTACATTCAACTTTTTAATCCCATGTGCCTCCTGGACAGACAGGATGCCTATGGAGTAAAAAACCATGAAATACAGTTGTAATTTCAAGATAATTTTGGATGACAAATTGCTTTAACCAATATATTTTGAAAATTAATATAAGCCTCAGATACTATTTCAGTAAGAAATAAAAGCGCCAAGAAAACTGTCATACACAAAAAAAGCAGAATGACTGAGATGTTTCATTTCAATATTCATCAAACTACAAGTTTTGAAATTTTTATTTGAAGTGAACATTTGTGGGTTTGAAATTCATGCCCTCCCTCCTTTTATCAGAAAGTTCAAAGTGAATCATATGTTTTTTTCATCCCCAAACAATTTTTATTTCCAGACTCTTCAGACTTTTCTAAATGTCAGGCAGGCCAGAAAAAAAAAGTTATTTGTGCAACTGAGATATGATTTCTGAACAAAGTGTGTCGTGATGAGGTCCTGAACACTGTTCAGATCTCAGTTCAATATACAGTTCGTGCAAGGTGGGCGATGGAGGTAATTCTGTTATCGTGTCGTTCTGTCCTGCCAATCCTCTCCTAAGCATTATCAGCTAATGTGTGACAGTGGATTATGGGCCAGGCTTTCTGATACAGCTCAGCTGAATCCATCCAACGTATATCGCTCAGGATCTCAAATTGGACTTGAAGCTCGGCCTGTGAAATTGTGGATTAGTAATTTGTCACGTTTTGCTCACACTTTTTCCCTGCTTAGCGTGTCCCTTGTGGTCCCACACTGCAGTTCAGCACTCTGATTTTAGGGGTGTTTTCAGGATGTAATGTGAAAACTACCAGGCATTATGAAAAGGTCAGCTCTGTTGGACTCACAGAGTAAGTAGGAGGAATGGAGTTGCTTTTAAGATATTAATCATCTGTCATTAGAACTTATTAACCATCCCAAACTAATCTTGGACTGCAGTTCAACACAGACTGTTTGTCCTACAGCCGCCTGGGATAGGTGCCATTTTTTTTCTGTATCTTCTCTTTCTGACTTTTTCGTCGCGTTAATAACTGAGATTCTTATTGTGGCTTTTATACTGCAAGAGTAAAACACAGGCAAACACGTTACCTCAGTTAGGAAAAGCTGGAGAGAGCAGCTGTGTAGAAAGGTGAGAGCTGGCCTGAGTGAGCAGCAGGGCTGTCTGGATAAGTGCCTTCATGCACAGTTCACTCTTGAAACGAAGCTCAGCAGTTTGACAAGCTTCAAGAGATCCAACACATTGTCAGTATGAGAGAAATGCATAATGTCAAAAATGTTTGACAAGCCTGGTCTAAAGAAGGCATTAGACAGCATAATGATGGAAGTATTTAACTCCCTGGCACAGCCCAGTCTGCTGCTCCCAGCAGAGATGCAGTTTTTGTAAGAGCTTCCTTTGAGAGAGCTGCTGAAGCCAAAATGGGCTTTGCACAGACAGACTGGATGGGGTAAACCCTTCCAGAGGAGTTTGACTGAAGTCATGTTCCTTGTTTCTGGGCTTTCCAGGCAAATCCCAAACAACAGTGTGCAGGGGGAAGGAGCATATGCAACTGAAATATTACATTTATTCATGTAGAGCTGAGGAACCTACATACCCTTCAGCACTTCAAAACATCACTTTAACAGATCCTGCCACTTCAGAAGGGTTGAGGATTTAAATGGGTTAGGTGAAAGTGCACTGGAATACAGTCACTGTTCAGGAGTTATCCTCCTTCTAATTTGGAGATTAGAAAAAAAACAAAACAGCTTTGTGTCTTCTTAATATTCTACCTTCACATCTCAGATGTGAAAGTTTAAGAGTTTCTTTTTGCTCTATATTTTTTGATGGGGTAGAAGGGAATAAAGGTGCAAGTTTTATTGGAGAGGCATGATTCTTTCACTGCCTCTTTAAATGGGAATAGTGGTTCACGTTCTTCCCAAGTGGGAATGTGCTGCTGAATTTAATGAAGGTGCTATCACTTAGTTTTCCAGGGAAAGTGAGATCTGGAGCAGTGTGTTACAATTTTTGTGCTTGCAGAAATTGCAGGTTTTGCAGAGAACTCATTCACCTGAATTCCAATGTTTCTTTTTTCACCTGACTTCTCAGGATACTGAGAATAAAACAATAATCTTTCAGAATCTGTTGCTGATTGCTTTTTTGAAACCGCAGGACCAGACTCCTCTCTGGCGTAAACAGGCACAGATGCGTGTGAGACAGCTCACACTCCCATTCTTTAGTCACTAGTCACTAAAGAGTAGGAACATCTTTGGCTTTGTCTGGATTCTTCCTTTATATTAAGTGCAAGAAATGGGAAAACACGTTGGGATTGTACAAATGGGGAGCGGGAGGCCGGTGCTGGTCCGCAGGAAGTGGTGTCACAGTCTTTAGCTCAGTGATGTGAACTATCACAGATCTTTGCCATCTGTGCTCACAGAGATTCCTCACATTGGAGAGTGCTTTCAGAAGCCACTGCAGCACAAGTAAGGAAAGGATAATAACGGATTTTGTTTCCTTCTTCTCCTGCAGTTTGCTCTATTTTTGCACACTTACATGTAAGATGAGCCACATGGATAGTTTTTCAGTTATTTTTCTATTTGTCACACTGCTGGTAGATTGATACACAGGGAAAAGTTCATAACTTGGCTTTTTTCCCCCTTATATCAAGAATTTGCTTACAGAAATCAAATCTGTAATTCCAGATTAAGAGGGAACCATCAAATTATTTTATGCTTTTCATGGGAGCTCAGCTGTTCTGGGGATAAAAGGTGGATGGGCACTGTGGTGTTTTTTTATGGATAATCCTTTAAATAAAGGAGTAGTTGTAAGAGCAGACTTCTTTCACAGGAGTTTCAAGAATAGTGCGTTTCAAAAGTCTCAGGGATTTGGTGCGTGGAGCACGGAAGGCATCTCTTTGTGTCCAAACCCTGTAGTGACCTGGGTGGCAGGACCAGGAGACCTAACCTGGCTTTTTTTGGCTGTGAATGAGCAGCTCCTGCCCTTGGGAGCTGCCAGGGCTTTCTCAGGAGCAACGGGAGGTGGGAACCACCTCTAGAGGGTGACAAATGGCCACGCTGAATGTTGTCACCATAACTGTACTCAGACTGTGTCACAAAGTTATGTGGCAGCTTTGTCGTAAGACTCCCTCCTGCCAGTGCTCTTCTGGCACTCCTTGGCAGAGTCTGGTTGCAGGGAAGCTGTGGAGCAGAATGAATATGGCGAGCATCACGTGAAATTCATGCTTTCCATGCAGTTGGAATGTGGCGCTCCTTGTTCAGGAACTCTTTTGATGCTAACACTTCCCGTGTAATGTCTAGGAAGTCCTTGTGTGGCAGACATTTGGAAGGGAGGACACTCGAGTGAGGCAAAGGAGCTTTTCCTGTATTTTTGTTTGCTCCTGGGCCACAGTAAGGCACTGGGTTTGGGCTAGAATGACCTTTGATCTGAGCTGGTGAGATGGTTCTTGTGTTGGGATGCATTGCAATGGAACAAAATATAACATTTTTCAAGAATGCAATGGTTTTGTTCAGTAAGATGGGTGCAGAACTTGGAAATCACATGAGGGCTTTGCAGCAGCATGGCCAAATGCAACACAACTCTCCAGGTCAGAAAAAGGAGGTGATGACTACCACCAGGTATGGGAATGCAACATGAAACCAAAACCAAAGTCATCAGTGGACTTTTTAAATACTACTGCTTTCCCTCCCCAGAAGAATGTCAAAAACTTTAAACAAAACACTCTTTTATACGAGGAATTAATACTTCAAGGAAAAGCTTCACATTTCTGGAAATCAGAAGAGGGTTTCTATCCAGCAGGAGAATAAACCCTGGTGACTCTAATGGGACAAAATGATCAGTGGTGCAGGGGAATGATGTGATGTGCAGACGTGTGAGTGCAGACGAAGGAACTTGTTGGTCATGCATCAGCCATGAAAAACCTGAGAATCCAGTCCCAGCATGCAGATATTCAAAAGCCTGCTTTCAGGATTAGTATATCGGATAACCAGAACTGAAGGAGAAACTCTTTTTATATAGGAAAGTGAAGGTAGGATTCGGAATCTGTGTCAGGAATTGTTAAACAAAATGCCAGTCAGACACAGCTGCTTTGTCAGCAACATCTACACTTCTATTTTTCTTTTGTGAGGTACTGCAGAGATGCTTATGACAAAATTAGATATTATGGTGCTATTGTTGCATACAGAATGTGAGAGGGGAGAATGTTTGGAAGGAGGAACTGAAATAATAAAAAAATAAATATTAAAACCATTGGGACAGCCAAGTTGAATAAAACCAGCTGAGGACCTGACTCATTTTGTGATGTCTGTGGCACACCAGATGCATGCACATGTATTGTGCTTTCTACCCTGTGGGAGTAGCTGAAAGAAAGAAAAAAGACATTTCTAGAACAATACTGGCATAAGGCATGTCTTATTATACTAACCCCCTGATATATTCTGGTTTTAGGGTAATTGTATGCGTGTTTGATGTTTGAAGGAGAAAGGAGAGATACTGCAGTGAGTCACTTCTTCTTCCCCTCCTGCCTTTTGCACCATGGGCAAGGCTGGTGGAACTCCAAAAGCTTTTTCTCACTGTACCACAAAGCTGTGCGCTGACCTTTTAACACATCCTAAGGTCATGTGGGACCATTTTGCTTCACTTGACAAAATTCAGCCCAGCAAATGCTCCCTGAGAGAGGGATGTCCCGATTGCCCAGGGTGAACCAGCCATTCCACAGCTCCCCAGCTCTCCCTCCACCTACTTGCTCTCCCCTCCAGCACAAGCAGCTCATCGATTCCGGTGTCCTTTTCCTTTGTTCTTTTGGGATTTCTGTCCTCTGTAAAGAACAAAAGAGCAGCCCGCTTTAGTCCTGACTGTGCAGGAGATAAACCTGAACTGCTGGAATTTCTCTGTCAGGATGCAGGTGCATTGGATTTTTCCTCACAGCGGTGTCTTCCTGGAGCTGTGCTCTGGAGCTGAAATCCTGGCCACAAGGAAAGTGAAGGGAAGGTTTCCATTAAGGCTAATGGGGATAAAGCCTTAGCTGATGAGGCAAACACATAAATGATGTATTCTATTTCTATTCTACATGATTAATACAGTGAACCAAATGTCTGTATCAAATTCAGTGTCTGTTGTAGTTATGCCAAGTTCCAGGGCTCAGACAGCTGGCAACCAGTAAGGAATTCATTTGGAAATACAAACCATTTGCAAATGGCCTTCATTCTTTTACTACCTTTCCCCTTTCCTTAGCTATTTTTACCTCTCTTTTTATTTATTCCTATTGTGTTTGCAAAGGATTTTTCCCAATTATTTTGAGACATTTTGGTTTGTACTGCAGTGGACATAAAGCCCTGCTTGGCTGAGGTGAGGAGCTGCTGGAGATCCTGCTACACCTCACTGCCTGGCTCTTCAAAGGGAAGCTCTGGTGAAATCTTTCTGTGGCCAGAGAGTGAAACGAGTTCCATGGGAACAGCTTCATTTCCTTTGATGTTTGGTGGATTTGGCAGCTCAGTATCCCTTGATTCACCAGCTTGGCAGAGAGCCGGGATGCCTCCAAAGCAGGTCAGGGCTGTCATAATTTGACTGTGGAACAAACCCATTCTCAGATGTGTTTCGTAACAGCAGCCGAGCGTTCCCTGCCCTGTGGAGAGGCTGGGCCCCAGCAGCACACGGCAGAGAGGGGGAGGAACCCTGGCTCAGCATTTTCTGGTCCCCAGCCCCATCTCGGCTCCCAGCCGTGCTCACGCAGGCACTGCAGCACTGCAGCCAAGCCCAGCATCCTTGCTGTGGCTGTACAAGTGGAAAAAATGCCCACAGGAGAAATAAGCTTAAATTCTTTGCTGCAGTAGGACAACCGTGTGGCGCAGGGAAATTTGCAGCACGTCGGCCACTGATGTTGTTCCTGGGGCAGCTCAGATCAGAAGAACCAGCTTGGATGGCCAGGGAGTGGCTGTGCAGCAGTGTCTTCTTTTGGAAGGAAAATATCTCCCAAATCTGCACTGACTGCATGGCCCCATCTCTCTGAACAATAACAGTGATGAAGAGAGAAGTGAAATGCAGAGGCACAGGTTCAGCTGAGCTAGGGTGGGAAGCAGGTTTGCCTCCTTTATTCCCCAGAACTGGTCATTGCCATAGGGCTTACTTTGGGCTAAAGCAACCTAAACAGACAACGCTGATTGTCAGGAGTGGGGATTTTAGGGTTCAAATGGGTGTTACACCAACAGAAGTGTTCAGTGATCAGCAGGGGTAAATGTGATGGTGCCTGGGTCCATGGAGGTCGGTCAGCTCCTCACCAGTGGCTCCAGTCTGCAGCACAGCCTGTGCTGGTGCTGGCTCTGCATGCAGGGAAGGGGCAGTGCTGGTCCCCCAGCTGAGCTCCTGTGTCCCTGTGTGATGGATGGGCTGCCCAAGTACAATCCTGTACTGAGAAGGCTCCTTTCAACTTCTCTCCTCATCCTATGAGGTTAATTGGCTTGAGTTAGGAGCCTCAGGATATAAAAGCAAAATGTGAGCATACCATACATTGGAACTAATAATAAAAAGGGTTAATTATCTTTGAAACTCGGAGCTGTTGGAGCTGAATGAAGTGAGATAGCAGCTTAGAGTGTGTCTGCCTGCGTGTGTGGGAGGAAGGTGTGGAGGATGTTTATTTACAATTATTCCCGTTCTGGAGAGCTGGTGCAAACCAGTGCTCCCTCACCCTGTTCAAAAAATCAATGAGAATCCTCCTTGGCTTTGGTTTTGTTGCTGTTTCACTTAACCTTTAAACTTTACCTTTTGGGTAAGCCAGGAATCAGCAAATTGAAACAGTTTGGACGTGTCTGAGTAAAAGCCAAAACCCTGAGCCTCAGCTGTGATATTTATTGCACTGGAGCTCTGGCTGGTTCTGTTGCTCAGAGGTGTGCAGCACTCAGTGCCTGCTGAGACACCAGGATGCTGAAGGTTCCCAGGGCAGCCCCCACTGATGATTTGCATGAGCAGTTTTTGCTAAGTCATCTCTGGTTTTCTTATGTTCTCCACAGAGTGAGGAATTAGGCTGTGATCTTGCAGATTTTTTTCCCTTTCATCTGAATGCGCTAGAGATCCTGAACCAAAGGCATTTTGCCACTTTCCATGCAGCCACAGGCCGTCCACCATCAGGACCGTTCTCACCTTGGCACCCTCCCCACTCTGTTCCAAGTGCAATACCCAAAACCCCCAGCTTTGCTGCAGCCTCTTGTCCTGCCCTCCCTGAGGTGGTTTGTCTGGGTATCCACCATGGTCCCTCTGTGTTTTTACCTTTCACAGATTTCACTGTGATCAATAGGTTACAGAAATTTAAACAAAGGAGAAATCCTATATATATAATGAGGTGCAGGGCCTGTGACTGCAGAGCAGCTATAACTGCCTAGAGCTACCCGTGAGCAGGATTTAAGCCCTCAGTGACGGGCTTGGCACAGTCCTGCTGGATTTAAAGGTTTAGCGGGTGGAGAGAGTGAAGTAAGCTCTGAGACTCTGGCTTTAGCCTTTCTTCTGAGGCAGGTAATTCCCTTTGAATGAAGTTTTGGTGCCAGATGCTGTTTCTGAGAGCTCGGATTTCTGAAGATTTCTCTGAGCATCTGTGATGCTGGGGTGTACAGTGGAATAAAACTAATTTCTCTCTGCTGGCACACGTGGCAGAAGGGGCACAGTGGTGGGGTAAGGTTGGTGTACCTTGGAGCAAGCGTCAGCCAGACAGTGAGATTTTGCTAAGAGAAATATAATAGAAATATCTGTAGATGTTTAACCATTATGCTGTGCTATGTTCTTGCTGTGCAACACACTAAGCACCTCATCTTTAGAACAGGCTTAGGGGGAGGATGAGCAGAGAGGAGTGAGGCAGCTGTTGGAAGGAGATGGGAGGGAAATGGAATTGAGCCTGCAGCAGGAAAGAGCCATGGCCATGACAGCAAGGGAGACTGAGTTCCCTGGCTGCATTTGGTGTCCACGGCTGCAAGTGGAAAGGTGTTCTGTTACATTTGTGCCATCTTCACTAGTCATTTATCCAATTTTCACCTCTTCCTAGGCTGTCAGCTTTAGAGTATACATTTTCAGGAGTAAGCACTGTGCTCACAGCTTCTGTGCTGTGAAAATCTGAAAACTTGATGTCAACTTTAAAAATGTTATTCTGCATGAAAAGGGAGGGGGAAAAAAAAAAAAAAGAGAAGAAATTAAAAAGGAAGAGATGTCCACATCATCTCTATCTGTGGAATTAGGAATTTAAAGCTACAACTAACCCATATTAGATCTCTGAGGATGAAACCAAATCTAGAGCGTTGCTGGTTTTAATAACATGCTGAGATTATGTAGCAGAGATGTGAGTGCCATCATTTCTTTGCAGAGAACACATTAAACCCGGTTATTTTGGCTTGCACCACAATGCTGCATAATGACAGTGTAATGCTCTGTGCCAGCAATTCAATGGGATGCTCCTTTCTTTGGATCACATATCTGTTATCGCTCCAGACAATGAGTATCTGATACAAAATAAAAGTGATGGATGCCAAGTGAACCAGTGAGTGGGGAGAAGATACTGTGGTTCATTGACTAACCAAATTACTTTGGGGGTATTTAAATGCATCTCTAGCTTTTTATTCTGCATGGGCTATTATAGATGAATTCTGTGATGATTCAGCCTTGGAAAAATTAACCTGTTCTGTTCCATGTTGGGATGCTGGTGATTGCACGAGTGTGGTGCTCTGGTGATGGATTATAATGCAGTTTCCAGGATAAAAAGGTTCTGATGAAATTACTTTATAATTTCATTTTAGTAGAGCACTGTAGCTGTTTATGCTTACAAACTGAGCTAAGACTGAGGAAACAGGAGCTGAACTGCATAGCTTTAGGCAGCGAACAGTGTGCACTACACGAATGCATTCTCATGGCTTTATCCCCCTTTCACTCCTGGGTTTGCCATTCCACCACGACAGAAACTGAAGTGGATTGATGAGTTTGCTGCAAAAAATAGCAAAGCAGCTGCTAACTGAAGCAGGGAAAATCCCTCACCAAGTTATCTGTAAATAAGTAAATAAAACCCTGGATTGGCATTGCTGATGCTTGCACCCATCTTGTATTTTGCTCTGAGGAGATTGTAACAGATCAGTTTGTTTGCAAAGACTTTGGAATAAGAATGGAATTAGAGGTCAGTGGCAAAGAATGTGCATGAAAAGACATTTTGAACTTTTACATGTAAATACTCACACTGGAAAGTTTTTCTCTGAGAGTGGCCAAAATAAGACACCACCATCTGTGTGTATCTTGTCCAAATAATGGAACAAGAGGCTGCATTTCCAGTATCAAATACCAAATTCCTTATGAACAGCTCCAACTGTCATGAAAAGTATTCAGACTGATGGTAAATCTGTTTGGAAAATTTGATTCTGCTTTTGGATGGTTCATACCTAGAAGAGACTTTATGCTGTCTGAGCAATGAGCTCAACCTTTAATACAAACTTACAGAAAATAGAAGCCATCTGATTATCAGGACAACTCTCTTAACCACTATTAAAAAAGAATTTCTAACTAAAAATTTAAGATAATTTTTTTACATTGGCATACATGGTGCACAGACCAGGGCAATGCAAGGCCATTCTGGGGTTTTTCTGAGAGGTGTTTGCAGTTGGATTTTGCTGTTGGCAGCTTGTTGTCATGCAGAGACTGTGACCTGGTGTGCTTGTTGTTGCCTCAAATGAGTTTATGGTCGACCATGAACTCTTTACGATGTTTGGCTAAAACCCATCAGCCGGTTAACCTGGGAGTTGCTGCGTGTTCCTCTGCAGCTGCTGAATTAAGATGATGGCAAAATAAAGTTGAACTTAAAGACACCTGGGAGGCTGAGGAGCTGAAAACCATAAACATGGAGAACTATTTTTGCAGATATGCATGTATGAGCTGACAAGTAAAGCCTTTAAATTGAATATGTGCTGTCAGTGAGGTGTAGTCAAATAATTATTGAAATCCAAGGAGTGGGAGAATATAAAGGAAAACAGGAACATTGGTTAGCAGGAAGCCAACAGGGGGCAATCAGAGCCTTCCCTGCCCGCAGTTGTAACCCACCTCCAGCCATTGCCATTAGCCCAAATTGCTGTCTGTTGGACTGTAAAGTGTTACACGTTCCATTTAATTAACACCTTAAATTTGATCTTGATGGTGTGGGAGCTCCTGGAGAAAATGAAACAAATTTACAACTTGTATTAACAGAGGCAGGGTTTGCGAGGGGGTGGAAACCACCAGAATTGCCATGGAAATGTTAAAGCGCTTTGCTGGAGCAAGGGGAAGAGCCAGGTGGGGTCTGCAGGCTCGTTGTACAGCGCGGGAGGTTCTGCCCTGGTTTTGGTGATGGGTGGGTGATGGTGTCACTCCAGACCTGCCCGTGCCTGCAGCTCCTCTCCAGGTGCTGCTGGGTTGATCCATCCCAAGCTTTCTCCTACCTAAGGGGACAGTTCTCTTCAAACCAAAAAGCACCAGGAATGACACTGTATCATTGACCATTGATGATTAATCAACACACTAATTATCATTCCCAGAGCAGGATCTTAGGAGCATCCCTGTCAGGAAGAGCAAAGGCTGAGAATCGAGATTTAATATGCAGTGAACGCGAGCTGTTTCCCACGCTGCCTGCCACCAGATGACATTGGGGAAGGTTCTGATGTTCCTGGAGCAGGAGAACGACTTCTGTGTGTAATTGTGGTCTGGTGACCAATGACAAAAGTCTTTCAAAAGAGACGAACTTGAATTTAAAAATAGAATGGAGTCCATTTTCTGTGAACCACCATGTGTTATCCACTACTGGAGACTTTTAAAAACATGTTGGGGACATTTGACGAGAAGTATGTACATAGGGTTGGGTCTGCTTTGGGAAGAAGGATGGACTAAGTAATTCCTTCTTTCCAGCCCAGTATCAGATTATTACCACTATTCTTGCCAAAGACACCCGGGAAAAGCAAAACTCCAAATTATTTTTATATAAACACGTTATTCTTGCTTCTTTTATAGGGAAATAATAATTTCTTAAGTAGTTCAATGTGCAGAATATATTCCATGTGGACATATCCTGGCTTTAGGAGCAAGGAATGGCTTTGCTCCCACACTGGGTGTTCCTTGATGGGCAGTGCTGTGTGCACCTTTCCCTTGGGTCTTGAAATTCCTGCCTCCTCCCAGCAGCTGTGATCTGAACCAGCACTATCCTTCTCGGGTCTCACACTGGATTGCTGCTCGTGTTTCACAACAGACTGGATCTCTTTGTGGTTAAGCAAGACGCCTGCCTTGCTTGTATTACCCACATTATCAAATTTGTTATGCCCGGGGTGTACCTTAGCCATAGCATCAGCTCTGGCTGCTTTTTAGGGCTCAGTTTGTTTTTTTTTTTTTTTTTTTNTTTTTTTGTTGGTTTTTTGTTTGTTTGTTTGTTTTTTGGTTTTTATTAGGAATATATTTTTTCCATTCTCTCCCTGTATATCAGTTTAAAATGCAGCTGAAGGAGTGAGAGGAGGGTGGTTGGTGCCACAGCAAGAGCATCCCGCGGGTGAAGCCTGCGGTGGTGCGGGGGGAGATCTCCCTTTATCCGCACACACAGAGGGGATCCGTGAGTCTCCAAGGGCACTCCGCTCCGCGTTTGTGGCATCAGCCGAGTCTCTCCCGCCGCTCGGCAGAGAATCCTCGGCGTCTCCATGGGAACACGAGTTTGCTTCAGCGCCTGCGGATGCGGCTCATAACGAGCCGGGTGATCGGGGTGAGCGTGTGGGGGGAGAGGAAGAGTGTTCCTCTTAGCTTTCCTCCACCCCCACGCTAATTAAATGCAAGAAAAAAATTGCATACATGAAGAACTAAAGTTTCCCTTTACCTCCACAGCTTTTCCCAGGTGGTCTATCACTGGGTATCACTCCTGCGTTAAATACACCGCCACAGGGCTCATTTTCAAAAGCTGATGGGGTTTTTTTTGATGGGTAAATCAGGGAGATGCTCTGTGCCCTGGGAACCTGGGGCAGGTCCAGCAACAGCTGTGGGATCCAAGGTCATAGGGGCTCCATCTTGCCGGGAGTCCAGGGGTAGAGCACCATGAGCAAGGTGTTCAGTGAAGACATCAGGCAGCATCTGATGGCCACATTAGTGACTTTCAAGGTAATTTTTTAGGGAGTTTGCTGCTGGCAGAGTGAGGACCATAATGACAATCTTGGTGTCTTCCTTTTTGTATCCTGTATTTTTGCAATGTCGACCGCAGAGTCGATGTGGTAAGTAGAGGGCACACAGCGGCAGCGCATTTATGACCACAAATTGGTAAATCTCTCTCCAGGTTTCCAGAAGTGGCAGAGGTGATAGCAGTGTCTGCTGCCCCTACAGAGGTGTAACAGAGCTGGCTGCAATGGGTGTGTTCGGTGGCTCTCAGAGTATCAAACACACTTTGTTTCAGTTCCTGTTGATCTTTTCTCCCAGGTTTTCCCACAAGAAGTCACTGTAAGATGGAGCTCAGCTGCACATGGCTGTTTCTGAAGTTTTCACTCCTTGTCGACACAACACCCCAGGCAAGTGTGGGATAAGCACTTTCTTCCTAATTAACAGCCATGTTTAAGGACATGGTCAATTGCAAGTGAACAAACGTGCTTCAGTGCTATCCCAAAGAGAGGCTTTCCTAAGCCAGCTCTCGCTGCCCTGGCTTTAGGGGGAGCTGCAGGAGAAGTGGTTTTTCAGAAATGTTAATGCAAGAAACATTCCCTCCTCTCTTGCCTTGCACACCCTTTTTTTTTTTTGTGTGGATATTTTTATTCAAATTTTATCATCAGCTTGGCTAAAGGATGAACCAAAGTCGGTCGGGTTGGCAGATTCATTCCCACAGATTTACACGAGCTTTGGGTAATCACCCAGTTGACTGGGGAGTCGGAGCTGCGCTGAGAGGTCTCAGAGCACTCAGAAGTGAGCAATTTGGGTATCAAATGGCAGGGTGTTTTGGATCAATGGCTTGCTTTCATCCCCTTCATCCCCTCCATCCCCTCAGTCCCCTTCAGAACAATTGCTGTTTCTCACTACTTTCTCTCTTTATATTTAGTTTTATTTTGTCTGTTCCTTATTATTGTTTTCTGCAAATTATGGAGAAAAAGAATCTTTCTAAAGCAAAGGGCATGCACCAACTACTGCCTTCCCCCTCAGGAGGAATCATTTTGCAGCACTGTTTTATGTATATATATATAAAAATATGTATGTGTATATATGTATATATATAGTTATAGCTATCAAGCAGTGAACTGAGACAAAACTGAACTTTCATCCATGTTTGGCTGCTCAACATGTGTGATAATTGCAAAAATAAACTATTGGAGTAAGAAAATGGCAGAGATTTAGGTAGCTGGATCAATTATTTTTCACATATTGCATTGGTCTGTTCTGATACCCTGCCAGGCTGCTCTAGGCGGGGGGGTTAGCTCACTTTCACATGGGGGTGTGCAAGCTGGACACGAATCTGTGGAAAAATCTCTGCAAGACATGCACATCCTCCTTCAAACTTCACATCTCCACCATCACATCGTGAAATAGAGTGAAAAGATTGATCCATTAAACCAGTTTGCTAATTCCCTCCCTGAAGCTGAATCTGGGCAGAATTCCCAGTCACTAAACTTTGTCACCTAATCTTTGCGAGTCCTTCAGGCAAAATGAAAATTCTCCCCAGCTTTTCACTCACAGGGCCCAGCCCTCTATAAATAAAGTTTATGGAGAAAACCTAATCATGCTGACTTTGGGGAACACTGTTTTGCTTTCACAGCTACACCCAGTATGGGACTGGGACCAAAACCTCAGAGCTGCAGACTTTCCATGCTTTGGGATGGTTGAATGCGCATTTGTCTGTTGGCGCTCAGGCTTCCCACCCGTTCTCCAACCTGGTCTCCACATGGCTGGAAGTTGGGCAGCCCAGGGAAGGGAGCTCTTTGCCTTTCACTGGCCACGTGCTGTGAGACACAGAGTTCTGCCCTTATTCTTCTCTGGGTCCAGGCAGAGCTTCTGGAAGGATTGAAAAGGATCTAGGGTAGAGCTGTGTTGGAAATTCAGGGTTTGGGGCACTGACCTCAGGGGAGCACGTGGCATTCAGGTGCTGTGTGCTTCAGCTCCATAAAGAAAACGTGGAAAGGCAATAATAAGGAGGATAAGAGTACTTCTTTGTCCATCCAAGGATCTCAAGGGTAGTACATTGAGGCCAGTCTGTTCCTTGTAGTCAGCTTTTGGGTTTAGACTCTCTGACAGCAGCAGAAGGTGCAGTTTAGCTCAGTTTTCCTCTTCCTCCATCAGCATTAGCCTCTGTTCGCTCACGCCCTTCCCTAGGAATGAAAATATTATTGTCAGATTGAGTTGCGAGTGAGAAGAGTCTTCCAGGAGATAGTTTTGTTGTTTAACCACCGCTTTGCTAAGAACAATAGTTTCCTTGCAGGGTGTCAAGCTGGATACCCTCAGTGTACATGTTTGCACCTCTGGGAGCAAGCCACACTCCAAGACCCTTCTGAGAAGGGGGAGAGGAGAAGGAAAGAAGAGCATCCAATTTCACATGCCCTGGAGAGCTGCAATGCTCCCTTCCTCCCTTCCTCCCTTCCTCCCTTCCTTCCTTCCGCGCCTTCCGCGCCTTCCTTCCTTCCTTCCGCGCCTTGCTTCCTTCCGCGCCTTGCTTCCTTCCGCGCCTTCCTTCCCCGCCTTCCGTCCGCGCCTTCCGTCCGCGCCTTCCTGCTTTCCGCGCCTTCCTTCCTTCTCATCCAGGGGACAGATGAGTGAAGAGACAGGGAATAGTTTGGGTTGCTTTCGAAGAGTCTGTCACTCTCTGGGATTGTATTTTCCCCCATTTGTGAAAAAGCCTGAGCCTGTCTGACATCTCCGCTGCTCACGTCACTGTGGCACATGCTGGACTTTGCAAATAAAAGATTCATGGCAAGCATCCTCGGGAGCTGTAACTCTCTTGGTTGCCCTGAAGGCAGTGGGAGGAGCTGCGATCTGCAGAGCTGGCCCCTGTGCCTGCTGCAGAAGAGCACGTGTGCGTGAATTACGTGATCTGAATCCTAATCAAAGATTATTTGCATCACTCAGTGATACCGACTCAGCCCCTGGGCTGGGTTTTCCTCTTGTTCCCAGGCCTGAAATCAGGATGTGTCCTGTTTTTATGTGGGCTGGAACAACAGGCAGGTTCTTGCTGTCGGACTTAGAGAAAGCAGAGTTTAGAATGAGAGGGCACCTGGGACAGGGTTCATGCCAGCTCTTTTCTAAGCACATTTCTATTTCACTACGCTGAGCAGCGGGACAAAACCAACATTTGTCAAGATAATGATGCATCTCCTGTCCAATATCATGAAGACACCATCTGAATTTTTCTCTTTCTGGTTTTATTTTCACAGAGGAGTTTACCTTATTAAAACAAAACGAGGCTGTTAGTGGGCTGGTGGTAGTGTTGTTTCAAGGTGGATGCGGAAGGTTCAGAGAGCTGGATTGCATCCTTTTTTTCTGTCATGCTGAGGGATTTTGGCCAAGACTCTTGCCCTTATACGTCACCATATTTTTGCTTGTAAAATGAAGACAAAAGTGCTGTGTTCAGCTGAAAGGACCTTTTTTATTCAAAAGGTTTTGCAGTACACAGATTAAAGGGCTGTGGAAGGACAGACAAATGACAAGTGATAAAGCAAAGTAAAAGACACAGGCCTTTATAACCATATGCAGAAATTATTTGGAGTCACCAGATGGCAGGATTCTAGACCAAATTTGTTTTTGTTCTGCGAATCAAAACATAGCATCTTTTACAAATGTCTTTCAAGTGAGGCGTGGATCTTATTAAATGCCAGGAGTGTTAGAGTGTCACCATAAAAAGATCCAGGTGCAGATCGTCTGGGAGATGTGATGAATAAGCAGGAGCTTGCTGCTAGGCATGGTGGCTGTGGGGAGTGCAGATGGTTTTAGAAACGAGCAGCGCGGGGCAGTGCGAGCTGTGTGTTCCCAGGACTGCACCAAGGTAGGCTGTGTTTCTGGAAGAAGGGCTGCAACCCAAGCAGGACTCAGTGCTTGGAAGTGCTGTAGGTGGAGATGAGGCCACCAGGGCAGCTAATTGCCCTGCTCTCTGCACCCTTTCCTATGTGCAAACCTGGAGGGTGTCAGCTGTAGAATTGAACGGTCATTTTTTGAGGTGGCAATAAAACAATGTGCATTTTCCAATTAGTGGTGTGGGCAGCATTATTTCATTTTTCATTGCCTGCATGAGTTAGCAGTGCTCAGGTCATTGTGGCCTTTCTAAAGAGGCAGAAGAAATGGATAGGCCTTCTGTGGGATGTCTTTGCTAGCAGCTTTCTTCCCCTTTAATAGAGGACATCAAAAGAGATCACAGAGAACTTACAGTAGAGACTAAATGTGCAGCACCAGGATAAATAAGGCACACAGTCTTTTGGATTTAGAGGACATCCCTTCATTTTTGCTCAGTACAGTCCACTCTCTCCTTTTCCAGTTTTCATGACAGATCTGACAAAGACAATCTTCTCTTTTAATGCTGAGCTGTGAGCACTGCCAGACGCTCTGTTCTGTAAGAGCACACAGTTTTGATCAAACCAAACCAATTATCCCACCAGAGTGATGGTTTACCATGCGGAGAGTGTCCATCTTGCAAGACCCTGCTGGAATTTTTTTTTTTTTTTTTTGAGTGTACATATGTATTTTTAGCCCTACACCGTTATTACTCTGCTAGAGAGCAGATGACACGCTGCCGTGCAGGTAAGCTGCCTTCAGCCAAATAAAAGACTTAATTGTGGCACAAGCAATTCAACACATATAATAGAAGACAAGTGCATTCAGTCTGGAAGATCGATGATGTTGACAGCTTTTGAAAATTGTAAAATGTAACTGTTATTAGAGCAAGGTGGTGGGTGAGAAACAACATGGCCCAAAGTAGATCTTGTCAGCAAGGCAAAAAAATATATATTTGAAAAACTCTTAAATGACTTGAGAGTTGCTGAGGAGAAAATATATCTGGTTTGGGTCTCCTGATCAGGTGTGAGATGCCTGGGAGCTGGTCACAGAATACTTTTTGGAAATGTAAACCTGCTGGGCTGTAAAAATAAGAGTGAAATCAGGAAAGAGCTCAGCAATATTAGAGTGCTAATTCTGTGGGGCTCTAAGCAGCACGCCTGAGTATTATTTATTTTCTCTTTAATTGCTGAAGAAGTGGTTAGGCTGGTGGAGCTTTATTGCCAGGTACCCACAGAGCCTGTGCAGGGAGGCAATTGGTCTCAGCAGACCCTGTGAGCAGGCTCCCATCATGGCATGCAGCAGGCTTGGGAGGGAGGACTTTCAGCCCAGGGAAGGAAGGAGAAGGACATTGCAGTAAAAATAATCTAGGCGGCTTTGCAAGTAATTTAAAAGCTTGAAAAGAGTTGCTTTTTTTTTTTTTTTTTCAGACCCTGTTGGAAAGTGTTCATCAATGGAATTTTTTTAAAGGTCGCATATTTCCTGAAAGGAAATTACTCCTTATTCTGAGACTCTCAAATCCACTGTCACTCCATCACTCTCCTAATGTGTGGCACTCTTAAATGCACTTGGCTTTAACTTTTCAGCTCTTCAGAGAAGCATCACCCTCTTTCCTCACAGCGCTTTTGTGATTTTTTCCAGCCCTCTCCAATTCTTACACAGTTGTCGGCCTCCTTCACAAGGAGCCGCCTCTGACTCTTCTCCCGGGGCTCCCATGTGAGCTCTCTCATGCTTTTATACCTCACGTCTGCTGATGAGTCCTTCGAGACATTATTTTTAAATGCCTTTTGTGCGCCTCGCAAGCTCTTTGCTCTGAGCTCCTCTCCACTATGCCCCTCTGCCTTCCCTGCTGGAACCCAAAGCGCACTCCCTCTTGAGCCTTTCTTATTAAAGCTGCAAAAGACGATGTGTTAAAGTGGTATGCAAAATTTGAACATACAAGGGCTTGCACAGGGCTGACATTTTTTTAAAAGCCCATCTCACATTATTCTTTTTCTTTGGTCCATGGTCTTTTGTTTTGTTGTGGCTTAATTAGTTTACTTGCTGCTGTAATCACACAGAAGAGAAGATTCAGTCATCTCTGAATTGATTTCCACACATGTGATAGAAAGCATGGTGGAAATTACACTGGAAATTGAACATTATATGGTGTGATAAATAGTAATTTGGAGGTATATTAACCTGCTTCCTTTAGGTAAAGAAATGTCTTATATAATAACTGTCCTCATTCAGGAGCTGACATTTCCTCCTGATGAGGCATTTATCTTATGGCTTGATTATCTTTCTGTGAAAACATTTCAACTCTGACCTTTCCAGATGCTATAGTGGGCTATGCTTTCACACTGACTGGCAGCTTGCGGTGGCACGAGGGCAACTGGGGATATGAGGTGTTCTGCCTACCCTAAATCACTGAGGTGGTGACAACTTGTTGAAAAGCTCGTTGACAAAACCTAATTCCCTTCCCTTCGCTGAAAGATAACTTATCTAGCAAAGTAAAATGGGTTGATGTAAAAGAAAATCATGTGGAAGTGTGGAGCGGGGTGTGTGCTGGAGAGAGGGATGAGGTGCTCCCCAGCACTGTGGAGGGTCATCCCTCCTGGGGGGTGACAGCTCAGGGGTGACACCCTGCTTGGTGCCTGAGCCTCAGGGTTACCAGAGAGATTCGGACCCAGAACAAAACCGTGCTGAAACAAAGCCAGGTGCACTGTTGTTGTCTGCTACTTCATGAAGTCAGACCTCCTCGGGGCTTCCCTTGGCTGCCCCTGACCTCTGATGAGAACAAAAGCTGGCTTATTTCTCTAGGAAATGTGGAAGGCCATGGGAGTGAGCTGCAACGTTTTAATATTGTGATTATTTACTGCTAAATAATTTTTCTATTGTGATTATTTACAGAAAAGGGGTGAAGCAAGACTTGGGATGACTGATGGTGCCCCGGCCTCTCCCGAGGGCAGGCTGTGCACACACAGCCTTTTCCCTCACCCTGGGCACTTGGGGGTGAGCTCTGTCCATAGCACAGCTCCTGCTGAAGTCGCTGTGGGATCTGCTAAAGTCAGTGTACCAGCACCCTTCCCTGAGTCATGTCTTCATGGCATTCACATTTCCAAACTGGCACAGAGCAGTGCCATAACTCAGCAACAAAACCACCTGACGTGCTTGTTTCAGCCAAAATGAAGGTACATGTGCGTGTGTTGAAGGGGGGGTGCAGAAAGGAATGGCTGAGATGAGTAATTGCTTGGGGATTTTAACCCAATTAAGACCAGATAATAGATTTAGGAGATGGTTCTTTTGGAAATATCAAAAGTTGGAACTGTTTAGTGGCAAAGATTTGGAAGTTCCTGAGGTCTGAGTCGATATGGGCTCCTGTAGCTGTGAGGTGTCTGGGGGAGCAACTGGATTTCGTACAATCATCCCTTTCCTGTACCTGATGACTGAGCATATTTTGTTAGGGCTCTCCTCATCCTTTGGAGCAGACACGAAGCTGAGGTCCTGGCCGTGTGTGGTCAGAGATGTCCCATGACGTTTGGAGCAGCGCAGCTCTGGCCAGGTTCCAAACTGGGTAATTGCATTACCTTTCCCTAAATTCTCCCTGTAGTTTCCACTGGATATACTTCTCTTTTTCACATCCTGCCCAAACCCATACTTTAGGCCTGTAGCTAATTAATTTAAGTGCTTTGAAAGTATAAAATGCTCTGTCAGTGCTGTGAGTACTATTATTACTTGTGCCCCAGTGTGATGTTGAACAGCTGTCGTGGGCCAGGCCCAGGAGTGGCTGTATCAGAGAAGGGAGATCCTTTGGAAGAGCTTTCAGGCTCATTGCAAGGATACTGTGTAAACCCACAACAAAATAATATCCCTGGAGAAAGGAACAAGCATTTATTGAACTTTAAAAAATTTAGTAATAGTATAATCTTCTTCTCTTAATCTCCTTGAATGAAACAGTTTAAGTAATATATCCTTGTGATGTTGATTTACTCTCAATTACCCACACGGAGATTAGCTTCTCCTTCCACTAAGAACTGTATAAACTGTAGTAAGGGTTGGAGTTTATAATCTGAATAAATCAGATGTGCAAGAAGAACTGCTCATCCCAAACAAGGAGCTATGGCTGCATGGACCAACATTTTAAACTCCCCTTTGTAATCCAGGCTTCAAATTTGCAAATTTGCATATTTGGTCGATTTGCAACACACTCACAGGCAGCTTTTCAAAGTCGGGGCTTCTCAAAGAACAGGAGCAGCACATTGATTGGGTTAAAGCTCAATAGAAAGCCGCTTCTGGAGAAGCAGTGGGCAGGGACTGAGGCACGGAATCTTTTTTAGTCTTTTGGCAGTACCTTTGGGAAGACCAGCAGTTCTCCTTCGAGTTGCACGTCTGGCCGAGCACCAGCGTCAGCCAGGGCAGCAGTGGCTGTCCCGTAGCCACATGGCACTTCCTTGGCACTGCTCAGGAGCGTGGCCTGAATTCTCAGAGGCGCTGAACTCTTAGAAATCAGAGTTTAAACTGCACGATCTGTTGAGATGACCAAATGCAGACCAAATTCATTGGTCTCTCTTCAGGAACCTATGCTTGGGAGTTATTTTTTCCAGTGGGATCAAAAATCTTCTTTCTGTAAGGGGTTTACAACCTACTCTGGGGGAGAAGGTCACAGCAGAAGGGCATTCAGTTTCCTCAGTCATTTTTCTGAACTCGTGGAAAGCAGGACAGCAGGGTGTGATGGCGGGGTAAGTCAGGACAGTGCTGGTCCTGCCCAGGATGATGCTGCCATGCTTTTGTTGGCGTGAGGCTGGCAACCCAATCTGCAGGACCCCATTATTTATATTTTTAGACTCTGGCCAGAGGAGGTGGGCTGCAGTTTAATTTTCCTTCAGAGCAAAAGCCCAGATCCAAAGGCACTCATGTTTCTTCGCCCATTTTTTCCACTTTCCTTGCTCTGTTTCCCGTGTGCCTAATGTTCCCTCTCTGTTGTGAGGCTTGGGCTGAGGTTTTGAAGCCTAGTGGGTGTGAAGCACGAAGGCCACACTAGCAGATATCAGAACCCATGTCCTAGAAGCCTCTCCATCACCCTGGAACAGCTGTGACCACTGTCCTCAGGCCAGAGGGACCAGAGAGTATGAAAGCACCTGTGCCAGCGATGACATCCAGGTCACTGCAGCTTTCCTTTTCTCATGTTGAAATACTCTTTTCACCTCTGTGTCATAAGGAATTGCCACGGGGAGGTGATTAGCTCCAGAAAAGCGCTGCTCCAGTGAGTCTAAAGACAGGAACTTAAATTTAAGTTCAGTTCTCAGCATATAGCCCAGACCACCTTGGGTCGGTGCTGTGTGTACGACTCTCTCCAGTCTCCTTACCTGCCCCTGCCTTTATTTATCTTGCTCATTCAGTGACTGAGTGAATTGCTCCATAGCCTCTGTAATTATTATATTTCATGTTTTAATACAAAGGAACATCCTTACTTCAAGGGGAGCTATTATTTTAAAGGGATGAAACTCAAGCCTGAGGAAATTGCAGGGATGCAGTCTGCCATCTGTTTAGCTGCTCTGGTTATGGTAGGCTTTACGAAAGCCATTTTGCTCAGGAGGATGAACTGGATGCGAGTGGTTGACAATGACATTTAGAAGAGACAATCTGGCAAATGAGAAAGCGTGAGAGTCTCCTGTGGACTGTTAAATACCAAATAAAATATGAATAGTGCTGTGTTATTACTAAAATGAGCTATTTTTAATGATGCCTCTTATAACCCGCCAGACCTCTGATGTGACAGTTAGCAACAGCACTCAAAAAACCATGAATAATAAAGAAAGCAGTTTGAAAGTTGGACAATATATTAATATATATTCTGGCATGGGTCTCAGGTGTCTCTAATGAAGAAAGATAATTGCACAAAGAGCTAACAAGAAAATCATGGATTTCTCCCTCCCACCTGAAAGTTATTGATTTAATTTAGTGTAATGATGCAGAGAAAAACCAAACAAGTTTGATTAAAATTTTCTGTGCTGTTTTTAAACAGCGGCAGAGCACTGTGCTCACATTAGATGAGAAGAAGGAAATAATTTTCCGATTAATAGCCACTGAAGAAAATGCTCAACAACAATTTAGTAGAGTTACTCTTTTTTGGTTTAGCAGTCCAGGGTAATTGGCACTCAAGAACTTTAAAAGTCTGGATGAGATTATTGTCTCTGGCTAACAGATGTTAATTTTTAATAAACCTTGACTTAACAATAAGGAGTAATAGACCACAGCAAATACGGGAATACAGTGTTCTAGTTGAGAGAGAGAGCTGAAAGTCGAGGAGTTCTTTTTGGCCCCAGTCCAGCTTTAGCTGAGCAGGTTTGTCTCTGAGCAGGTTGCTCCAGCAGTTTTCAGCCTGGAAGGTCTCTCATCTCCTTGCCAGGCTTAGCCAAAGGCAGAGGGTTGGATATGTTCAGTCTTTTGAGCATTTTCAAGGTAGCTGCCACCCTTTTCTGCCATTTGGTAAGACCCAGGGTGATATCAGTGTCCCAGGGCTGGCTGGCGTCTCTCCTGCACAGTGTGAAGTGGAAACCCAGGCAATATCTCCAGTTTGGAGTGAGCCACAGGATATACCTGGTATGGGACTGTGCTTTGAATACTGTCTGTGCAGGCATCTGCATCAGGGCTGCAAGCAGACATCTCTCTTCCGTTAGGATCCCTATCCTGGTTTGCTCACGGAGATTGTGAGCATCTGACTGTGAAAAAAAAAGAAAAAAAAGAAATTAGACCAAATTTGGTCTTTTATGTTTGAGTCTCAGTGGAGAAAATACAGAAATTGTGCTGGAAGCAAGGATCAGGACTCAGGAGCGGGCTTCAGTGCATTGTAGGAATTGTAAAATGTGTTGTTCGAGGCCCAGAACATATGTCAGTGCCTTTACTGACACGGCTGCTTCTTTCCCTGTGGTGATATTGCTCCTCCTGCACTGTGGCATCACGGCAGAGTGCTGTGCTGGCAAACCCTGCTGTCCCTCAGGGCAGGGAGGGTTCCCGGTTAGTAAGCCCTGGATCAGGAAAGCAAAGGTTAACTGGGCCAGGAAGCAGCTTGGGGATGCGTTGGTGCTTGGGAGCATCCTTAAGGAAGAGGAAATCACCACCAAAGATAGATAAAGAGCCGTGGTGACAGGCAGCAGGAGGATCAGCACTTCTCAAAGAGATGCTCTCTGTGGCTTTGAGGAAATTATTCCTTGCCACTGGAAAAAAAAAAATGCCCTTTTGGTCTCTCTCCTGTTCTCAGTGCTTCTGTGTTTGAGAGGGAAGATGCCTCCAGGTGGTCCTGCAGGGAAGCTGGGAGCACTGTGGGAAAGGCGTGATTTGGGAGAGAGGCTGGTGCTGAGTGCTGGCCTGTCCTGAGCCCCTGTTTCTGGGGGACTGAGGATGTGCAGGGTGGCAGAGCTCCACTGGTGCCGTGTGTCCTTTGCACCTCCTCGTCTCTTCCTGGCTTTCTCTCTCTGTGCACTTCTTCAGTCCCTGCTGCTCAAGTGAGAGCTGTGTGGGGAGCTGAAATGACAGAAATGGGCCAAATCTTCCCCTGCTCAGCCCAGGTTGGCTCAGAGATGAGCTGGGGTTGGTACAGTTCCTTATGGAAGTGCAGCTTCTTCCACCAGTCACTACTGGTGAACTGGTGATTTATGCACTTGTGTTTTTGCAGGGCTTTGACCAAGACCTTGTCTCCATCCAGAAGAATTAAGGTGGATGATTTCCAAACCAGACGTTCATGAGGATAATCCTTATTTATGTGAGAACTTCCACAAGCCTGAGCTTTTTACTGCCATTGCACTTGTAGTGCCTTTAATGGCTGTAGATACATAACAGGCAGACCTTCAGAAGAACAGCATCATCACTCAACTTCAGTAATCCTTTTCCAAGCAGATGTTGAAGGATTTACCAGGACCTCATGAAATGTACACCTGGAAGCCTCTGAATTTGATTTAAAGGGGTTCACGGAGTTGTAATTAACTCAGAAGTGCCGAGCACAAATACAGTTCAAGGAAATAATATTTCAGCTTTTCAGCGCTTAAACGGAAAAATGAATTAATCCTTGGCAATTACTGAGTTAAAAGACTTAACTCATGACTTGAAATACTCCCACACAATCTTGTTTCCAAAGCTTTCATTAACTGAGCTAATAATTACTACTACAATTAGAGATGTGAGGCATTAAAAAGTCCAAGATAATAAAATATATGTGGTTATTAAAAAAATTTACCAGTCAGTTTTGCAGTGTGTAAGAAATTCACCTTGTCTCTTGTTTGGAAACGTTCCATATCCACACAATACTCTTTTTTTTTTTTTTTTTTTTTTTTAAAGTAAAGGTTGTTTTTTTTTTTTTAAACAA
>VZRN01006406.1:903222-944098 GCA_013397935.1 Dasyornis broadbenti | reverse complement strand
TTTTTTTTTTTTAACAGTAAGATGGTTTCATTTGCTGTCACAAAGCATCCCAGGACAGCCCCAAACCAGTGCTTTGCTCTGTCTCCTTGTGTTTACCTGGGGCAGCCTGTGGATGACATCAGGGTTCTAAATTTGTGGAAAGGTTATTTTTTTCTGGAGGATATGGGTGGAGATGGTATATCTGATGGTTTCTGATGTGGTCTTGTATCATCATAGATGGGATTTTTCATTCATTTCCTTGTTTTTGTCCTGTTTGATACAAAGGCGACTCAGTGTTGGTAATTGAAGGAATGACGTCAAATGCTGAACTAGGCCAACACTGGGATCTCAAACAATGGTGTCTTTATGGCAAAGCATCTCCCCTCAGAGAGGAGGGTTCTCAGCAGAAAGGAAAGCTAGGAAAAAGGAAGATGTGAGTGGGAAGGGAGTCACAAAGATGCAAAGGGTGCTTGTCAGCGAACTCTTTGGGAGTTTGCCTGGTGGAGAACAAGAGAAGTGGGGGAAAAAATGTCTCCTTTTTTAAATATTCATGTGATATTCTCATGTACAGAGTAGCTGTAGCTTCAATCAGGCCAAGGGTTAACAAATGCAAATGGAGCACTTAGTCAGATCTTAAACAGATACCGTTTTTGGTTTTGGCTTGTTAACATAATTATCTCTTGCCAAGAAAACATGGAAAAATGCTGCTTTGCATCAATACAAAGTGATTTTCTTTTTTTTCATTCCCTAACTTTTGGGTTAGACACTCAATGGGAAAAACAGTTATTTACAGGCCTGTGGTGTGTCTTGGATATTCCCTGGCTACCGGACAGGCACCCTCACTCACCCAGCTGGGTTTGCACAGCCTGGGGTGGGCAAGAGACCCTGGTGCAAGGGCAGTGGAAGCTGGGATGCAGCCTTTGGGAGCGATGAGGACTTGCTCCTGATCCTGGAGTACCATCCTTGTTTGTGGCGTGTTCTGGGTTGGTAACTCCATAGTTTTGCACAGGCTCTTTTAGGAAGAGGATGAGAAAGCACTGATCTTGATTTTGTTTAGAAAAAAGCAGGATGACAGAGGACCAAGAATAAGATACCTGGAGAACATAATGAGTGAAATGAGTTATTTGGAAGTGGCTCTGCAGCTATTTTTTTTTTCCTCCTTTGAATGGTGTGTGTACGTGCGTGAGCATCGGTGTGTGTACAGCTCAGCAGCCCTGCGCAAGGGGAACTGGGAAATTCACAAGGCTGTGGCAAAAGGCAAGAAATTACAAGGGGGAGGCAAATGCATCTTGAGGTCTCTCTCCCTCCCTGCCCATGGACTGATGGACACTCTGGGATACAGCTTTGCTTTGCAGTGGAGATGGACTTTATACAAAATCTTATCTTCATGGCTTGTCTTAACTCTTTTAGCTTGTTGGTGATGGCTTGTGTCAGAAATTCTCCCTGAGCTGGTGTCCCAGCTGCAAAAAGCCCCAGTGAGTGGCAATTCCTTAGTATAAAGCTTCAAGGTTTTGGGGAACAACAAGAGAGAAACAGGATTAAACCAAAATCAGAATATGTCTAGGCACTGAAATCCTCTGCCCTTGTTTTTCTTGGACTCTGCAGCCTGTCTTTGTGGCAAATGTCATTAGGCAAAGCATTTGCAATAATTTATTTTACGCATTTTGTCCAATTCTACTTTTCCTAATTATACTAAAAGAGTGTTTGATGTCTCTGCATTTTGTTTTTTATATTCAAATCAGATCTGAAGCATTATGCCAGCACATTCCTGCCTGTTGGGGCTATGGATAAACTATTCACTCTGACTATTTACCATTCAATAGTCATTCTTCCAACCCCATGATTGAGAAACCATGTGATCTAATACTAATTTTGGTCCTTGGCTGACTCTCTGAAAAGCCTACAGAGAGGAAAAGAGATTTCCAGCTTTTCCTAGCAGCCTAGCTCAGTAGGAGTCCTCCCATGAACTTGCTTTTCCAACCTCAACAATTCTGTGATCTGTGGTATCTCTAGAAAACTTTGCAACTAACATTTTTATGAACACAGATCTCTTATAAATATTTGAGGAAAACCAATAAAAAGGGTCACAAACTGAAGCAGTTTCATGGGCTTTGTTCACATCACCGAACATTGGCATATGTTTTCCAAGCTGTGATCTTGATGGCTTTTCATCTGATTCATCTGATTTCCATATAATAAGAAAAAGGAATTGTTTTTCTCTAACTGTAGGCAATTGGATGAGCCATAAGTCAGAATTAAAATGTGATTATCTGTTATGAAGATCTCAGATTCCTTTCAAACTTTCATTATTTACAATCCCTTTCTTGGTGACATTTCAATTCTCTGGAAATTATGTTCCAAATTGTACCTAACATGCTCACCACCCACATGTAACACATGCAATAAGCTTATGAGATGGAAAGGGTGAATGTTTCCATTTTAAATTTGATTTTTAATGAGATTTTGGAGTGTAGGGCTAGTATTTTGCTAAAATATATGGCAGAGATTGCACAGCAAGAGTCTAACAAGGCTTTCAATGGCAGTAATCTGCAATGTTATTTTTCTGCCATCTGGGTAAAATCCACCCCGTTCTCTCCAAAGCAGTGTAAAGGTTCTTTGTGTAGGAGAAGTGTGCAGGGCCAGCAAAGCAGGAATCTCATCTCAAACCAGCCCTGAGGCTGCTGCTGTGGCTGGTACAGAGGGAGGGAGTGGCTGCTGAACGGGAGAGCCCCAGATTTCCTCCTGGTGCCCAGCGCTGTCTGCAAGGTGCTGGGCTTTTCCCACCTGGTTTTAAATCGTTTAGTAATATGAATATCACCTATGGGAGCAGTAACAACGTGGGAAAGCCCACATCATGAACGGATTTTGCATTCGTAGCCCTTGCAGCAGGGGAGCGCTGGATCCATGGTGGGTAGAGCCTCATCCCTCCGGGTCCCTTCCTCCCTCCGGAAACCCAGCGCTTCCCCACAGCTTCAGCAGCAGCACAGCAGGACTCAGCTCCTTATGCGCTTCAGCACCGTTTTCCCAAAAGTGAAACCACATCCTCTTTTTCAGAAGAAAGCTTTACAAAACATGTGTTGAGGGGAAAAATAATTAAAAATTTAAATTGGATCAAAGTCTGATCTCTGTTGCTTTGGCATGACCCTGAAGTAACTTTGTGGGACTGAACCCAGTCATTCTGCCTTTCCTTAGTTGTAAAGGAGCACAGAATCTGACCTATTATCTACCGGGAAATGCACCATTGGAGGTAAATTTTGCCTCTCTGGATTCTCTTTCTGGAGAATAATTGGTTTCTTTACTTAGACCGGGTCTGAAAATTGGAGGTCTATAGATGATATACCCATAATCATAGAAGATTTATATAAAGATATTCCTGTCTCATTTCATTTCAGCAGCATAGCTTAAAACCTATTTCTATAGGCTTGCAAATCTGGCTTCTGAAACTAGTATTTAATGCACTGTTCACTGCAAAGTCCTTATGGGATCTGGCAATATTGAAATTACACTATTCCCATACAGCAATTGCAGGCTTTCCAGAGGGCTGAGAGACTTCCTGGAAAGACCATACGGATTTCACTTGTCTTCACGTTAGGAAAGTATTCCCATTTTATACACTGGTGTCCAGATTCTCAGCAAGCCTCTGCTGTTTACAGCCACAAAATTTGTCAGCTCGTATGTCTGAATGCTGTGATACCATAACAGTGGATGCGCTAGAAATTCCCCAAGCAGCTCTGTAGTTACATCTCCCGTGTCCAACAGACAGCTGCAGAATGTGCTCGTTACTGCACACTTGTATTCAAAGAACTACTGCACCCCAAATATCACAGATGGTGCTGCAAAAGAGCTGGGCTTGCTGTTTGTTGACAGAAAGAGTTTGGGAGCTGTGGCTGGCGCAGGGAGGGACAGCTCTGGCTGGAAATTCCAGGGTCAGTGTTGTGTCAGGACAGCACATAGGGACAAGGCCAGGTACGAGCTTTCCAAGGTCATTATTTGTGTTTCTGTGACTCTCGTAGTGGAGATCAGAGCCCACTGAGTGCTGAAGTGTGCCAAGGCATCCCAGCCTTGCAGGAGGGCTGGGGGGAGCAGTCAGGGGTGGTTGGGTGCTGGGATGCACAGAGGCAGAGGCAGGATTGAGCCCACATTCCTGGGTTTTTTTTAAATCTTGGCTCTGAGGCAATCCTTTCTTGCTTCTAAATTTTAGAGCACCCTCATCTAGATTTTCTTCAAGCCTGTCTCTGATCTGCTGTCTATAAATAGTCTTTGCTTTTAGCAGCTTAAATGAAAAAAAAAAAAAGAGGAAAGGGTATGCGCTTTGCTGCGGAGCTTGCAGAGCTCGCCTCTTCAAAACACTCTTGTTAGTGGGAAGGGGAGGAAGTAATGGGCGTTTGACTAAGTTAATGTACTTGGTGAACCATTGGAGACCTGCCAGCTCTCATTTTTAAATAAATGTCAACATTAATTTTTAAAGTTTAAATGCGTATTTTGCATTTTTGCTCTCAGCTCTCCCGGGTTCCCTGGCACTTCCCGAGGTGCACGAGCTGGTGTGGCCAGGCCTCCCTGGGGACGTCCCCGTGGAGGCAACTGGGAACGGGTGCTTGGAGCTCCGCCGTTCCCATGGCATTTGCTACGTGGGTGTAATTCCTTCCTTGCAGAGAAAGCCTTACCTGCTGCTTAGCTCACTCCAAAAAAAAAAAAAAGAAAAAAGAGGGGGGGAAAAAAAAAGAGAAGATTTTGCATTTTCCCAGTGCTGTTTATTCCCTTCAGGCAAGAAGAAACTTAACCCAAGCAGAGTCCATGTTACAGATATCAGTACAATGACATCTCCTATAAGTAGGGCCACTGTAGCTGTGCCAGAGCTTTGCTGAGCACAGATTTAATTTAATCAAGGTATCTCTTAGTGTCAGGGCCATCTGTTTAAAATTAGCACTATGATCTCTCTAGGCCCTCTTTAAAATTGTGACGGGCCAGAATCCATATCCCTTGAAGGCTTTTGCTGGGCTAACAGCATCCAAATTGCTGAGGGGAAGGATGTTTTCCTAAGGTTGAAGCGCTCTTTGGAAAGCTCGTAGTCAGGCAGTAAAAACAAATCAGTAACGAGGGAGTTGTGCCGTTCGCTGGGGACGGTAGGGAAGAATTTGGCAAGAAGGAGGGCTATGGAGGGTAGCAGAAGCAGCAAGGTGTAAGCAAGCTGTTCCTTGGCACCAAGGCAGGAGGAAAGGTATTTCCAGATGGCAGTCAGAGGGACCAGCTGCAGAGAGGAGAGGGAGCAGCCCTGCATGTGGAGGATTCCCCTGGCCCCGGATGAACCTCCAGCACAGCTGTGGCCGTGGCAGAGAGGAAGGCAGCTGCCTCTATGTGAGCTGCTGCCTTGGCTCTGCAAGCTGCAGGATTTGCAAGGTTTTGTCCCAGGACAAGATCTCCCTGAGCAAGAGCGCTAAGCAGGCTGATGTTCATGTCCCCTCTCCCCTCCTCTTGTGCTGCATGGCACAAGACAAGGTCCCCAGAAGTGACCCCCAGCTGCCAGGTCTCATAACCTGAGTCCCTTCAGCCACCCCACCAAGGAGGACAGGAATCTCACGGGGTTGATTTTGTCACCGTGGCACCATAACATACGAGCCTACCCAGGAGCTGATTTCAGTATAGATTTGCTAAATATTTTTTGGATTAAATGGATCTATAACACCACCTGGGAAAGTATCACTCAGTACATGAGCTTTCCCTTCTGTGAAATGCAAACACTACAGGCTTCTTCCCAAAACCAACAGCCATATCAATCCCCTTGGCCACCACAGTTGTCTCCTTCACCTCAGGGAGAAAAGCACGCTGTGCTTGCAGCCATTTCAACCTGGTCTGCCTGGAGAGGCTTCCCAGCCCCCACTGCACTCCCTCTGCGCCTGTCCTTTTCAAAATATCAGCAGAATTTAAAGGCAGAGCTTGCAGTAAAAAAGAGCTGTGTCTTAGCAAAAAGAGCACCTTTAATCACAGTTTACAGTGGCAGCTTGCACAGTAAATAATAGTTGTCTTAAAATCATCTTGCTCCTGTTCAGCACTCTCTTCTGTGACAGGAACGCCTCCCAAAAGGCAGGGCAATGACTGCTCCTCACCCATATGTGCTGCTTGGTTCAAACAGCAGCAGCCCACCTGCACCCCACAGTAATGTGAGCACAAGTTGTCTGCATCTGGGGTCATGGATTTAGTACACCAGTGCCACTAAACTGTTTTTTAATGGGTTTAGGCATTTTTTAACTCATTCTAGTTGTGAGTTTCCCGTCCTGACCATGAAACCATGTCCCCAAGCACATGGGTCAGAAGGCAGGAGTTTCTGTCTGGCTTTTCATGTGGTCTAAAGTGCCCTGAAGCCTTTTGTCCCCAAAGTTTTCCTGAAGCAACTGCCTTCAGACTGGCCATAACTCCACAAAATGTTGTATTTTGGATGAAGCAGCATGTCTGGCTCGTGTTGTTTTGGTGTAAACACACAGCCAGGCTGGGACAATGATCCAGTGCCTCACACACACACCTTACCCACCTCAGCCCCACGCAGGCTGTGAGCTGAGCAGAACCACCTCGGCTTTTCCCATCGGCTCCTCCCTGCCTTGGCTGAGCTGAGACAACTCCCTGAGCACTTGTGTGTTGGCAGGTCCGCCTGTGATGCCTGCTGCAGTTTCTGGGAGGAGACACAGCATTAAATTCAGGATGAAATACCATATTTCTGTGGCTGATGGCACAAGTGACCTGCCCAGGGGAAGACAGGGCTGTGATGAGCCCCTTTGACTCTCTGAGTCACCTCAGTGAACTGCAAAGGCTGAATAAATTCCTTAGCCTCAGTGGATTTTACCCCAATGACTCAAGGCTGCTGATGTTTTCCATTTGTCTTTTTGAACTTGTAGTTTAGTATTAGCCAAAGTCATTATTAATTCCTTTCTTAAGCTAAAATGAAGATTGTCATGACTGTCAAGTATGCACTAGCACTCCTTAAAAGCAAGTATTTTATATAGCACCTTCAGATTAATATATATGCAAATAAGGCATTGCAGATTAATTAGTATGCAAATTAAGCCGTGTGTTACTCGTGTATACATATATCTTCCCAAGCTTACTGACTGGTTGGGCTAGCAGGTAGCTGGTGTGCTTGTTTATGAACTCATCTCTATTACTCCATGGTAGCAGGAATTTGTGCATGTAATTTCACCTGCCCAAAGACACAACACTGAAAGTTCTCATATTTTTCAAACTAACTTTTCATACTTGTAAATGTTTGTAACTGAGCTGCTGATCTCCAGCTGAATTCATGTAGTTAGATTTCAAAATACCACCTTTCCCAAGTGAAATCATTATCAGGACGTCCTTTACCAAGTTCAAGTCATCAAAATCTCTGCAGAATGACGGATTTACCCAGGGCATTATAACAACAGGCAGGTCATTTGAAAGTGTGGGGAGGAAAACCCAACACCGTCAAACCTAAAATGACTTGGGAGCAGCTGTTCCCAAAACAGCAGGTCCATGAATAACAGTGGGAATGACATGAGCAGCTGTGCTGGAGGTCCTGCGTGAGAGCCACTTTCCTCCTGGTTTCCCTTGGATGAGCAGGGACCAGATCCAGCTGGTGGTTCCTGGGAAAGCCCACCTGTGCTGTAGGAGGTGCAGTGAGTAGAGCTGAGACCTCTGAGAATGACTGCTCTGAGAGGTGCATTTCCATCCCATTTGTCTTTCCCAAGCTCCAGATAGTGTTCTCCACTCCACATGGGTTTGCATCCCACTTATCCCAGAGAAATATGGAGCTTGGATGGAGATGTTAAAAGCTGGGAGCTCAAGGATGGCATTCATAAGGTCTTCTTGTGGTCTGCAGAGCTGTCGTAGTGTTCCCTGCATCATTTTCTCCCTCTTTTCCAAGAGAGCGTGGCTGATCTCTGAGAGCATCTGGAGTAGCAGTCAGCTTTTCCAAAGCCTTTTTCCCCTGCTCTGCATCACTCAGCACACAAGTAAATGTGGGGCCAGTCTGGTGGGAGGCTTAGAACAGCCAGGAGTAATGATGAGCCATGGGGTGGACCAGCCTTCTGTTTAATTTAAGAACCTTTTCCCTGTGTTTTGAGCCCAGCAGTGAAATCCCTGCATCCAGCTGCATTTCACTGACTCATTACTTCATAGATCATCTCAATAATCTGATTCCAGAGCTCCCACACTCTATTCCCACTTCTCCAACCATCAGCCAAGTGAGCTGGGTTAAATTTCTTGCAGCACGGAGGGGACTAGAATAGGCTACGCAAGACCTAATTAGCAGTCTTTTCCTTTTACAACATATTGAAGTTTTCTAGGCATCAAGCCATATTTTTTCATAGCCTTCTCTTTCCCTCTCTCGCTCTTCTTTTTTTTTTTTTTTTTTTTTTTTTTTTTTTTTCTTGGTAGCTTCTAATTTTTTATTAAAGGATAACAGCATTATTGACAGTACAAGATCCTTTCTTACATGCTACTAAGCAATAAAAAGGAAAATGCCAGATACACAAGATAAGAAAAAAGTGGAGCTAAGGCAGTCAGGCACATTGCAGGAGCTATACTTACAGCCATAATAAAAGCTATACCAGTAATTTGCTTTTAGCCAGTTCCTGTCTTGGGGCTTTCCTCCAAAGACATGCAGTATTACCTGCCTTGGACAAGCAATAAAACTTTCCAATTTTCTTCATTGTTTCAGGAGTGAGACTCTTTGGCTTGAGTTTCCTGCTGCTGGGGTTGTTCCCCAGAAAACTGGAAGCATCTCTTTCTGCCTGTGTGTCCCTGAGGCCAACAGCGATTAAAACTTTCTTGGGCATATGGTGTGTGTTCAACTGAAGTGCAATCGCTGTGATTTCCCTGAAAACCAGAGGGAAACCCTGGGTATCACATTGTGAGCCTTTTAAAGATCTGTGTTTTGGTCTTGAGAGCTGGTCACTGAGCATCCAGAGCCTGGATGGTCCTTGTGGATCGGGGGGCAGCTGTTGAATCAATGAGTGGAGTGAGAAGACGTGATCGTTCAATAGCTGGTTCTTTGCCATGGGAGCTCTTCTCTTTCCCTGAATGTGCTGAAGGCAAGCGATTGTGGGAGGTTCAGCTCCATGCCCTCCATGCCTCGTGTGAGACTTTAATTCTTCTCCTGCAGCCTAATGAGTGCCCTGGCCAGCCAAGTTAGATGTTTTTCAACTGTCTCAATCAATGCTTAGCAGCTCCCACCAAAATGACCTGGGCAGGCTCACCTTGAAGTGTTAGGTCTGTGTTGGGCAATTTCCAACTCACCTCTCTAAAACTGGACCTATCTCTTAAAGATTTGATTGAGTTCCCACTGCATTCAATAGCAAAACTAATAATAAAATCTGTTGGAGCAGGTCACATGGTAACAAATGTTGGATTTTAATTTATTATAATAATATCAAAGCTAATGCTGGCTTTGCAATGAACCCCTGGAATGCTGGCATAGAAAAGAGGTGAAAAAGAGCAGTGAAAAAAATGCTATTAATTCAGAGACAGATATATTTATTTCAAGTAGATTATTCTTAGAAACACTCATAGCATTATTTACAAGAATATTTTAAAAATTGCAGTGCTACAAAACTGAGATTCATCACTGAGGTAAAACATTTCATTATTATTTCTCAAATCAATTCCCCCAGCAGAATATGAATTACAGGATTTCAGCCAGCCTTTTCAAGAAACCTCTTTTAAAAATTTACATAGCTTATAACAGATTGCCAGAAATATTGCAAGCAGCCATTAATTTACTCCTAGCCAATTAAAGCCTATGCTAACACATGCACTGATATGCACACACTTGTTCCTAATTTTTCTTCTGCAGTTAAGCATGAACAAAAAGACATGCCTTAGAACTAAAAAGAATTCGAAGGCATTTTCATGCTTTCTTTTTTCAGGCTCAAGGGCAAATGTGCCTTTGATAAATATCATTCTGGGTTTTTTCTTCCCATGAAGAAACGTCTTTACAAATCACAATTTTTTTTTCCTGTTGTTGATTGGCAGGCAGATTTGCCACCAGCCGCATACCCTCCAAAACAATGTCTCCTTGAGCTTTTAAGTTTAAATTGTTAGGGGTTTTAATTGAATTAATTTCTTACAGATACTAGGTTGAAGAAAGACATGAAACAGAGGGATCTGGGCTTTTTTATATTACTGAACTGACAAGATGATTTACAAAAACGGTGACAACCCCCAACGTTCTCAAGGGAACCCTGAGTGTGAGCCCGTTTATTTGCTCTTTTTTTTAGTGGGGATGGTGCTACTTTAGTTGAATGTCATTGCTTAGTGGTAATCTACATACCCAAGAGGTTGGTGACACGAACTTTTATCAACTGTGATACCAACTTCCCCATCAGGGGAAGGGAAGGGAAGGGGCAGGCACTGATCCCTTGTCTGTGGGGACCAGGGACAGGTCCTGAGGGAATGGCATGGAGCTGTGTCAGGGAGACTTTGGGTTGGAAATTAGGAAAAAGATTCTTCACCCAGAGGGTGGCTGAGCACTGGAACAGGCTTCACAGGGAAGAGTTCACAACCCCAAGCCTGGCAGAGTTCAAGAAGCATTTGGAAAACACTCTCGGGCACATGGTGGGATTGTTGGGGCATCCTGTGCAGGGCCAGGGGTTGCAGTGATGATCTTTGTGGGTGCCTTCCAACTCAGAATATTCTATGCTGCTCTGAACTGTGTCTTCAGGCTGGGAATTTTACATACCTCTGAGAAAGAAGGGATTGAAAGGAGAAACATCTGCTCTCTCAGCTGCATGTCCCACTGAGAGTCTGGGGTGTGTGTGGTTTGTTCCACGAGCATCTCAGGGTGCATCCCTATACCTGTGGAGCTGAGATTCACCTGATCCACCTGCAGCAGCCTGAAGGAGCCTTGGTTTGCCGTGCAGTTCAAGCAAGGAGTACATCTCTGAGTCAGTTTAGCTCATGACAGAGCTGCAGGAGTGCATGAAGGCTGGCATGGCCATTGAGGCTTCATCCTTCATACTCATTCTCCTCGCCAAGTAAAAGTCAGTATGGAAATTGCTCTGTGAAGCTGTGGTCACCCCTGAGAATTATCCATCTGAACTGCTGGCTGTGTTCCACAGGGCAAGAACTGGAGCTAAGCATTTTCCAAATTATAACAAAACCCAAGTAAGACAGATGAGGTTTAAAACATTGTGATCCATGCTGTGAACTTTCCACTGTGTTTCGGCTCAAGCTGTAATATTATGATCAGCATAAAAAGGCTTGAAATGCTGGATTTAAAGTGGGAATACTGCCTTTTGCACACTACCAAACCTGGAGGTCCACACTGATGTGATTAAAAACATCATGAGCCTCTAGGAAGGCACCATGAATATTTTTCCTTCTTCTGCGACAAGGCTTGCCACCCTTCCACATCTATTAGTATTACAAATTTCAATAGGAAAAAGAAAATCAATTCCACTTGAATATCATTTTTGATGGTTGCTCTAACTCTTCTGACGGGCCCAAACAAAAGACTCCATTTTAATGTGTGTGTATTTTGAGCTGTGCCCCTTGCTGACCCTCCAGTTTAATTTCCGTCCTTCAGATGAGATGAATGAAGCGTGAAACAGGTCATATCTCAAAACACTGACACATGGGTTACAGACAGAACTCACAGGCAGGAGAGGCAGCCAGTTTGTAGATTAAATCAAAGCAGTTCTGAATAGATGGGAGGTCAGCGCAGGCCAGCTTTGACATTTGATAGGACCTTGTGATCAATCAACTCTTTCTTGGGTCTCACAGGTTTCTTGATGACAACACTTCTTAAAATAAATAAATAAATAAATATATAAACAGACAAACAAATCCAAATAGGGCTTCTCCAAATCTGCCAAAGGGGCTCTGGATTGTGTAAGCGATAAGGATTAATTAATATTAGAGGTGATAATAGAAGGAGTTGTTTAAAGCAGCCAGCATGGAAGTCAGGGCTTTTTAATTGCGAGCATTTTCTCTGCTTGCAGTGGTAGTAACTTTTTGCATGGTGTGTGTTATATCACTACGATTTTGGTAATGATCCAAAAGCATGATAGCAAATCCTGGTTGTTTATGGCACTTGGGAGTAATCAGAAGGAGTCCCTGATTAAAAACCTCCTGTTACACTGAGAGGAAGGATGAGGTGATATCCTGGCCCCTGATGAAATTTATCCCCTGCTGAGTCATCCCTGCCAGGATGATTTATCTGGAGGGAGTAGGAACATCCCTGAGAAGCAAATGTTTGGCTTTGGGCATGGATCATATTACAAGAAATTAAGCAATTTTTCCCATAGGAGGAAGCCCCTCATTGTCTGTGGACTTTGCCACATAAACACACTCGGACAGTAAAGCTTGTTAGAGGGGTATTTGCAGCATCACTCTACATCAGGCTTGATTTTTCCCTTCTGATGTACATGAGAATTTTCCTGCAGGTAGGCTCCAATGGAAAATCATCCATTTCAGTGTTTTTGGAGACAGAGTTAAACTTTCAGGGAGAATATGCAGCCTAGGATTGTTTGTCATGATCTAATGGAGCTGTGCTCTCACAAGGTTTCAGGAAGATTGCTTCAGTTGTATTTTTCTGTCCTTAAGAAAATAAATGATACAGTTTCTTATTCCTTTTCCTTGCTTCATACCAGAATTAGAAATACAGGATCTGTTTCTGAGGTTGACTGTGGAATCTCATTAGAGATCATTGTAAAAATATTGTTTTTCAGGAAAATATTAAATTCAAGAAAGTCTGCCAGAAGTTTCTTTTTGGAGCATAAAAGAAAAATAGATGCAAAAGCCTTATTTGATGTCAAGGGACGTGGTGTAATGAAATGGAGAAGAGCTGACGAGGAAAGCAGGATTTGGAAGTTGGTTTAGAGAACAGTGAATTTCCCCAGTGAGCCACAAACTTCCCTGTGTGGTCTTAGCCTCTAGCTCAAGGTTCATAGGCTAGGGCTAACATTTCCTTACCTTGGGGGATAAACTCCTTTCATCTACAACAATATAAAGACGGCTGGTACTGCAGTGATGGAGAAGCATATAAGTAACTTGACAGGCAGAGTAATGGGCCAGTGTTTCATTGTTCTGCTAAGTAAGGGCTCCCTGGGCATTCCCGGACACACAATTCCAAGAGACACGGAAACACCAGAAGCTCTCATTGCAGGCGTTCAGCCGAGCTGGGATCCCAGGGACACCGGCTGGCCCTTGTGAGGGCAGCACCCAGCAGGGCCCCTGAGCTGGGTAGCGACCATCAAGTGTTAACTCCCACAAAAAAACATTGGTAATGAGAAAGTATCATTAGAAGAAGGGAATTTGCTGATGATAGTTGAAGAGATGGAGTTAGGGACTCCCAAGTTCTTCTCTCTTACCTCGCCATTCAGTCTCTTCTTGACTCTGTGCAGCTCTAGTTCTCCGTGCTTTTGAAAATCATGTCAAGAGACTCTTGGAAATTAGGTCCATTTGCATGGCTGCCATGCACCCATTCTGTGCCAGTAAAAGCTCTCTCACCTCAAAAAGGTCTAGGGTTCAACACTAGGATGTTGCATGTACGGGATGATAAATTATTAGGGTTACATGAAAGCACTGCGTAGAGCTGGTGAAGCGTAAGTTAAAATGATGCTGTAAATTAGCAACTTACATATATTTCAGTCATAGAATCACAGAAATGTGCTGAGTTGGAAGATCATTGAGTCCAACTTCTGGCCCTACACAGGACACCTCGAGGATCACACTGTGTGATGTCCTCCCGTCTTTATGCCTATTTCTTTTACTGGAGTCCCTCAACCTACCTCTCTCTCACAATGTGTTGTTGGAATCTTCTCTAGTGCTTACCAATCCCTTTTTGCTGTGATAGTCCGTATCCTTCTTGTTTTCATCAGTCATTTCAGCATAATGATTTGTAAATGGCCCTTCTTAAAATCAGGACACCCCAAACCAACACTAGCTTTGTGCTTGGGAAAAAGAAGAAGATACCAAGGTTACTGAAGTCACCAAAATGCCAATATGTGTTCCCTGTGAAAAATACAGGTTTGGTTTTCATGAAGAACTCAAAGCAAATGCTGTTCATTTAATAAGAAATACATAAAATAAATAAATAAATTTAAAAGTGCATAAAAATAAGAATGCTGCTTGTGATCAGTGATTTGGAGAACATTTGTGAGAGCCTTGCAGCAAGAGGCTATTTTAAGCTAAAGGATTATCCTGGCAGAGGGACAGAGCACCCTTGGCTGGGAGAAGAGCCCCCAGAGCAGCCAGCCCTGAACTGAA
Source organism: Dasyornis broadbenti (assembly GCA_013397935.1). Taxonomy (NCBI): domain Eukaryota; kingdom Metazoa; phylum Chordata; class Aves; order Passeriformes; family Dasyornithidae; genus Dasyornis; species Dasyornis broadbenti. The sequence continues at coordinate 929,884 of VZRN01006406.1, read as the reverse complement.
GCTCAACCACTGCTTCAGCTGAGGCTCTGAAGCAGCTCAGAAAGAATCTGGCTAAATACAATGTGTAGCTGCATTTTATGGCTTCATTTTGCTTTATAGGAGCTCTCAGTTTTATAATTGAGAACTTAACTCTCTGCCCACTGGAATAGCGGGCTGTGTTCCTTTGCAAGCTGGCAATGGTGTGCAGAGGTAAATCCAACATTTCTCATGGCTTTACTCCCCAGAGGGTTTGCAAGGAAAGCAATGAGCAGCACTGCAGGCAGATCCTCAGGGAGCCTCTGTTCAAGGGCAGAGCAGAGGCTCGGTGGGGGTTATGCAGGAACCGTGGATTGTTTCCTGCAGAGCTAAAAGAATCAGCTGGTAGAGGTCAAATGCCAAGACCTGAAGGGCAGCTTTTGCCAGGGAGTAGTGTTACTGTCTCCGTGGAGAGCCGGGGATGTGCAAAGACGTGCCCCAGCAATTCGTACCTCTTGTGACATGACAGCGAGTTCCTGAGCAGCCTGCTGCAACACTTTTACCTGTTTGCAGCTCTTGGTCTTTATGCTTGAAAGCCTGGGGCGTTTAACGTGTTGGTTCCCAACCCTGTCCTTTGCTCTCCCCAGGCTTCAGGAGATGAGCTCTGGCATTAAAAGTGAGCAGTGCGAGCTGCCTGCGGGCTCCTCAAATGCCCCCTTCTTCCATAAAATCCCCAGTCCACCTTATCTTCAGAGACTGCTAGTAAAACTGTTTCCATTTTTAGGGATCTGTGAGAAGCAAGTTTTTCTGAAACCATTGCATCTTTTATTCCTATTCCAAGTGCTGGCTTTGATAGCTAAAGGGCAGCAACCAGAAAATGTTTTGAATTCCTTCCAGTGGAGGGAGGAGCAGATGCAGACCTGATGTGATGGAATACTTCATTTGGTGCGTACACATGCCTGCATCAAGTGCTAGCAGTGAGGTAAAAGACTCCCCAAGACCTTCAGGACACCCGTTTCTTTTCCCACGCTCCCCCCCTCCAGCCCCCAGTAAGTCTGTGCCTGGTGTGAGATCCATCTCTTGCCTGCCTCCTACGGAGCTGTAAAATACACGACCCACTCTTTAGATGAAGTCTAATGTTGATGGATGCAGAAAGACACGAGGCAGGAGAAAAAGAAACTGTTCGGTAGAGTTGATCTTTATTGCTATGGTTTAGCAAAATATGTCTGAGGGAAGCAAGAATGGTCCTTTTGAATCATTTCTTGCATTTATTATACAGCCTGTGGGAGAGAGGAATGCTTGAGGCAAGCTTGCTGCACAATTTCTTGTTACAGTGCCTGCTCTGTCTGTGTGTGCTGGAGAGCTTGCTCGTGTAGGAGAGCCCAGTGTGATTAGAGCCATTTCTTTCCTCCCTGAGGTTTGTCCTTTTGAAAGAATCTTTTGACTTGAGCACCTGGTCTGAGATAAACCAGTTTGTCACCGCAACGTTTGATCATCCACTATGAGGAAGGACAATTTCAGCACAAGGTGCTCTTTCAGGTGGTAGAATCGGTATTTATGAATTTGGTTTAACCCTTGAGGTACTGAATTTTGCTTTTTTCTTTGCACTAAGCAAGTATTTACAATTCTTATAGCATGGAGCCGTGGATTTCCAACCATGTAGCCACGTGTTACAATCTCTTTTTGCTTGTTTTTGGGGTTGTTTTTTTTTTTTTAACTGCGCAATCATGAAAATTAGAAGCCAATTGAAATACTGTAGGAGGAATTAAAAAGTAGGATTGATACATTATTAGTCACACCATAATTTATTTGGGAAATTTCTGCCCTATTTTTTAATTTTAAAAAATCTTGCTCTCTCCTAATTCAAAGATTTCCCAGGCTCTACAGAACACTATTTCTCCACTTTTATTCACAGTCTGAAAAGGAAATGCCACTGCAAGCTGCCATGTTTTTCACGCTTCATTATTGTACATTTTCTAGTACGTAATGAACTATCCCCATGAAAATTTGCAGTGAATTGTCTTGTAATTGCCTAGATATGAAGGAAAATGTGGTTAGAGTAAAATAACATTAACGTTAAAAATAGGAAAATTGCAGTTAATCCATGTGAAGAGAAATAGTACATCTCATCATGGAAAGAAGCAAGGGTGCTGATGGAAGCAGGGAGCTTTGCACACCTTTGGGATCTGGCCTTGGTGGAGAAAGGATGCAGCAAAGGCATTATCAGAGGGGCACATCTGCCCAGTGGCCATGGGGAACCTGCTCGAGATGCCACCTCCAGCCTTCAGGCTTCTGCATTAGAAAGATATTAGCTAGTAGAAGTAAAATCTGAAAAGCTCACAGTTATTATGAGGAGATGGATCACTCAACTTGTGAAAAATCATACAGCAGGGCCAAAAAAGGAGTGGGAAGGAATTAATGAAAGGTTATCCTAGAAGTGCAGTTAGTAAAAATAAGGGTAATTTTAAGAAAGATACAGAAAATACGGATGTAAACGTAAAGGTGAAGACAAATGTGCCGTCCACAGGGAGGTGATCCTTGTGCTGCAGGATTTTGCAGTTTGGACTGGAGAAAACTCCGGGGGCTGTCACTAAGAAGCAAATCATTTGCCTAACAGTGAGCAGGACTGAGTGATCTAATAAAGCTTTTCCGTTCCTCGCGTCTGGGGCTGGGAAATTAATGCTGGCTGCGGTGCCAAACTATGTATGTTAAATGTGTCTCTGTCAGCGTTGGGGAGAAGTTAATTTCGTATGTTGATGATAGCACAATCCGTACCACGCTGTACCAAAGGAAAGGCAGGCACTTAACCTGGGAGCAGGGAATGTTTATTTCATGCTTGCCTTGGGGTAAGAACTAATGGTGAATCCTGTAGAAACAGCATGCTAGATACCATCTTGTCTTTTATTTAAGTGTACTGATTTATCTCCTACGGGAGGTGGTGGAGTCCCTATCAGCTCTTGAGTCATTTAAAACTCGAATGAACAAAGCGCTCATGAATAGACTCTGGGGAGCAATCACGAACTGCTTGGGGATGGACAAGATTAAATACCAGGATTTTATCCAACTGTCGTGCTGTGGATATGGAGTATTAATCGCTCGGGTGAGAGCAGGGCACTGAAGTGAGAGGCTGGTGGCCCCTGGCTAGGATCTCACCCTGTATCTGCGCACAGTGGTGAGGGAAGCCTCACCATGGTCCCTGCTACAGAGCATTTAAAAACAAAATCTTAAGAAGTGCTCCTCAGGTATGTAAAGCAAACAGGCTCGGGGTATGGAGCTGTGTGTGCACTTGTTGTGACCCCACATCCACATTCCTGGGCGCTTCTCCCACCCTCGCTCTGCTGCAGCACAAGGAGCTGCAGAGAAAGTGCCTGTTTGTCACATGTCTACAGGGCGTGAAGCTTTCCAGCCATAAATACACATGGCTGTCAGCGTGACAAGATAATTACTTTATTGGTGGGTTTTCAAGAAAAATGTGGGCCAAAACTTCCTTGTTCTACTCATCAGAGAAACTTCATTGAATTTAAAATCACCATTCTTCCCAGTGAAACAGATTTGGCCCTAAATCATAATTCATCAGTTGATGGCATCCTGTAATTTAAATCTTTTCCGCAACAAGGAAATAAATCTTTTAAGAAGTATATTAAAATCAGTATTGATTATTCCAAGCAGGAGCACTGCATTCAGAGCTATAAATCTTTTTTTTTTTAAGGATCCCAAGTTAAAATATTTCAGCAAAACTGCTGTATTTAAAAAAAAAAAAAAAAAAATCACTATGGTTTAATCATGTGGTAAATTGCTAGGATTTTTGTATGTGGAATTTATAGGGCACCATTTCTTTTAGATTAAATGGGAACATTCCTGATTTAGCTCTGATTACTCATCTACAGATGGGGTTAATGTCATGTGTCTCTTTGGAGATGTATCTTCCTAAGTAATGATGTCCTTATTGTGTGCGCTATGGATCCGTTGTCAAGACGTCTTTAAATATATCCTGGATGGCACATGGAGGTACCAGTAAATTATGTGTTGAATTAACAGGTAATTCAATCCACCTTGGTGTTAATCTTATTGCAAAATAACAAGCTACATAAAAGCCATTTAAGAGCAATTTAAAAAAGAAAAAGGCTCTATGAGATATAATCTCTTTAATCGGAAACAGATTTTGTTCCATTACTTTTAGTCTCCTCCGTAAAAACAGTGAGCCCAGATCCACTGTCTCTCCAGAGATGCTGTGTTCGTGCAGGTGGACACAGGGGTTGGACTGAGGTGCCACCAAGGCAAACTTGTGCTCCATCACAAGAAAAACAACTTCCTTTGTGATTTCTCCCTTGCAAGTTTTGGGCTCATTAGCTATGCAAAATTATTTGCTCACGCACTCACAAATGCCTTTCCATTGCATGAATAATTACTTGGTTTCCTGAGAAGTGTGCACTGTTTGGGTTAATTTTCAGGTTTGTTTCTGCTCTGACTGCTGCCAGCAAAAGGGTTCTCAGCTTCTGCTGGTCTCCTGCTCTGCTGCCGTGTGTTCCTAAAATTAGTAGAAGAATTACAGGTTTCACATCTTTGAGTCAAATGCAGGATTCAGAAATGCGTTTTTTTCCCCATGAGTGAAGAGCTTCCTGTTTGTGAGTGCACACTGTGGGGGCCTCATGGCAGGTTAATTTGAATGGTCAAAATTTAGAATTAATTCCTGGAAAAAGAGCTGTATTCTTGGAAATGCTCTCTGCTATGCACTCCTCCCTTGGAACAATTTTCAGACCATCCTGTCACAAACTAGCAGCCAGCAGATGGGAAATTCAGAGCCTAGCAATCCCTTTCATTCATTCCACTGCTTTTCTATACACAGACAGTGTTAATCCTGTTTAGTTGGGTTTTTTTTTTTTTCAGAGGGATATGAAATCCCTTTCTGAGAAATAGCTACAAAAATACCTCGGTGTGAACCTACAGCTGGCCTGTGTGTGCAAAGGTATATCAATCTGAAGGTATGGGCCTCAATCTGCTAAAAATGCATCTGTGGTCAAGTCTTGCTACACTCAGTTTGTTCAGAAGAGGGATTAGTGATTGCTGGTATCCCTTGCCCATGGAATTTGATTCACCAGGGAAGATGGACAGCTATGCTAGCTTCCACACGGGTACAGATGTCCAAGTCAGTCCACCACACCCTGTGGGACATAATGTGTGATTAATATGAGCAGAAATGGACAAGAAAAGAGGTTTTTGAGCAGTCAGGACTACAGAAGTCCCCCAGGAACTGAGTTCAAATAGTGTTTCTTTTTGTATCAGCAGCTCTCTAAGAGGCGAGCACCAAAGAAGCATTACTAGTCCCTAAATCCGTTCTTCCTGACCGCTGCACTGCCATGAGCTAAATCCTGCCTTTGTATCCCATTTAATGCTGTATTCCCTAAGGAATATGGCATAGAAATTGCAGCCAAGGAAGGGAAAAGCAATACCAACCTTTGTTTTTCATAATTAACTTTGCTCCTTCTAGATTCTGGCTCATGGAAAGGCCAAAGCGACACATTATATGTGTCAGCGCCGCCTTTGCAGCTGCTCTAACAGCTCACAGGAGGCTTCCCAGGGCTGCTGTTCCCTTCACACACAGGGTCAGTGCCTTTCCCCTGTCCTTGCAGCACCCTGCAGCTCCCAGCTCAGTGGGACAGCTCGGACCACCAGGGCTGGCTCTGCTCCCCTGCCACAGGGACATTGACACCATGTCCTTCAGGTGTCCTGCAGAGCACACCCATGGCACCAGAGCAGCCAGACAGAGCACGAGTGGGGCAAGAATGAGCTGTACTGTCTCTGTCCAGAAGAAAATCTGTATTGTGAGTACAGCTCTGCACAATAGATAAGGGTTCTCAGATGAAAAACTGCTTCCCCTTCCCGGCGGAGTCTAAAATTTCTTCTGATGGTGATGATGCCTTGAACAATGACAACCTTCATTCATCTCCTCTGGCCAGGAGAGAGCTGAGAGTTCACGTTTTAAGCTCTTTCACAGTGCTGAAGGCACATAAAAGCCTCTCATCACTGTTCAAACACAGCCCTCCATTAGGAGTTATTTAAGCAGGAACTGCTTTCCCTGCTCCAAACCTCTTTGTATGAAATTCTTCCAGCACCGCGTGTGGCATCAGCCGGCAGCTGATCTGGCGTTTGCTGTGCTGGACATACCAGTAATGGACAGTTAATTAACCCAATCCATCAGTCAGTCCCTTTCCAGGGCCGCAGTGATGATTTTAAAGCCTAAATGTCATATCTCCTCTCTACCTTTGTGTCATTGTCATATGTTAAAAGAAATGAATAAGAGGTCCCTTTTGATTACTACCATTTTTCTTCCCCTGCTTCATTTGCTGGGCCATTCTCATCAGCCAAGTTGTCTTTATTTGAGAAACTCTCTCCAGGACTCTGGGCTTACCCTTCTGGCAAAATGCAGTTTGATCCCACATTTGTTTTCAGCTTTTGCCTCAGTATCTTTTGTTGTTTTCCCAAAAAGTTAAAATAAAACAAACAACATCAACAACAACATTTAAAAAAAAAATAAATCAAAAGTTAATAGATTGGGTTTTAGTTGCCAAGAGTGCATTTGTTTCTCCTTAAGAGCCCTTGATCACGAAAATAACAACCCTTTCCTGCAAAGAAGGCATTTCTTTTCTACTGGAGCCAACACAAGAATGGTCTTGCCATTAAGGTGACTTTGTGCAAAGTTTACTTCATGCCTGCCTTGCCCCAGCCTTCTTGTGTGACCTTGGATGTATCCCCCAACTCCTGACCATTCTTCTCTCACAAAGGTAATGTCACGTTAAAGATCAGGTTTTCAAAAGAGATAAGTAGCTTTGTTTCTCTGACTCCATCTGCGGAGGCTGGGTACGCCAGCACCTCTGAAAATGAAGCCCTGTAACAGAAATTTGTGGTGAAAGGAGGCATCCAAAAATGCAGGCACATAGAATAAATAGTTGCTTTTGAAAATCTTGGCCAACACCCACGAACACTTGTAAAGTACTTCAACATCCAAATGTTGAAGAATGGAGAATGATTTAAATGTTTTGAAGTTATTCCCAGGACTAGAAGTTTGGAGGACTTTGTCACAAAAAGGAAAAATATTAATATAGCAGATGTAATGAGGAAATTCTCAGAAGTTCAGGGAAAAGAGGATATTTTCCTAAAATGCCGTTGATTTGCTTTAGTTTGGTCTGGTTCCCTTCTTTCAAGACTGACATAAATCTTGCGAGCAAAGAAGCTTTCCTGGGAGCTGAGCAGATGCCTGCTGAATCATGGAATTTAACTCTTTCTCGGCAGCCTGCAGGCAGCACACATCCATTGCTCCGAAGGGTACGAGTCTGGGGACAATTTACTGATCCACACCCCATGAGGATCTGGCCTGTGACATGTCCATCTGCTTGCTGTCTCCTCTGCACCCTGATGTCCAGGCTTTGCAGAGGGGATGCCCTCCCATCCTCCCCAGGGTGCTTCTGCAGACGTCTCCCACCAGGCTTGAGCAGAGAGTCCCTGCCCCAGCCCAGCACCAGGCACAGCTCAGCTAGGGTGGCTGCCTCCCCATGGGTGAGCAGTGCTCCTGGGGCAAAGCTGGGGGGGAAAGGGCTCAGGAGAGAATCTCAGCCTTGACCGAAAATAACCCTGCTGTTCAGGGGCCGCCTGAGAGGTGGGATCCCTTCCAAGAAACTCCATGCTTGAAAGGTGAGATAAGTCTCCTGAACAGGTTATTATCTTGAGGAGACAAATCCTTCAGCAGGTTGGGCTTTTTATTTTTTTTTGTATACCTCAAACAAAGACCCAGCACAATCAAAGAGCTGTAAGATCTTTCTTTTTCCTTTTTTTTTTTTCTTCCTCTGTCATTCCCTTTCATTTCTGCTGCCCACAGAAACTACCGCGCCTCCCTGTCTTGTGCTGAATATACATCAAATAGGAGGTGAAACACTGGCGGTCTTCACAGGAGAAGCCAGGCGGTGAGGGGGAGGGCATCTTGCATGCTCTGGTGTTTCATTAATTTATTTTTCCCCTTCTTCAGGGAAAAAACAAATGTGGGTGACCCAGAGCAGACTGAAAAACGCAAGTGAGTCACAGGCTGGGAAGGAGCCTGGGGAAGTGTGTGATGAGTGCAGGTTGTGTGCTTCTGCTGCCGGGCTAAAGGGGTGCAGGTCTGTGGTGGGGCTGGTGCCAGAGGGTTCCAAGGACCTGACAGGGCCCCTCAGGTCAGGATTGGTTGCTGCAGGCTGGTTCTCTCTCATGGGGAACAGAGGGAGGCTGCCCTTACCTAGACCTGGCAGGATCTACCTCCTACCCTTTAGGAAAACAGATTTTCTTGAGACCCCCTGAAAACCAGGAGTGTCATGATGTCAGGACCACTTCAGGCTACCATTTTACCCTTCAAATGTTTCTATGTATTCCTTCAGTCTCCCCTATAAAGTGTAATTTGCCTTTTCATACCAAGGCTGGCACATGTTCCCTTCTGCGTATGCATCGGATAGGATAAAGGCAATAAGCATTACTCGGCCTGGAGAAAAGCATTTCTATCAACTGGCTTTATTGTGCTTTTTATTAAGCATGAATTAATCTTGGGAATGATATCACAGAGGCCACTGCTGCTCTTGCGATGTGCACTTGCTTTGTGAAGCCTTTGCTTGGGGGGCTGTTTCTAACATTTGGCTAGTTTTCTTCAAGGAGTTTTGTTGTTAGTTTTCTTGCTTGTGAACAGGATTCGCTGACTACCTGGCAGTAGATGCCATACTTATTTTAAGGGAAATCAGCTGCACGGGCAGGTAGAAGAGCTGTCAGATACAAGACGACTGAATTATTCTTTCTTTGCTCACGGTCAGACAAGAAAATCTCCGGCTATGTAACGCCTGGAACTATCACAGCAAGACCCCTGGGGCTTGGGGAATGCCAACACCACAAACGTCTTTGTGCCCCAGATTGTTGTACTGGGAAACAGCCTTGGAAGTCCTTATTTCTGAAACCAAACCTTTATACGTGTGGATGTCGGCCAAGCCTTGTTCTAGATCTTACACTGGAAGGTGAACTGAGAGCACGTTTTGGCTCAGGTGCTGTAATGTGCTTTTATTGCTGTGCTTTGAAATACATCTTTTCATTTCTCCCCAGAGCACCAGGCCTTTCTGGTAGCTTGAACAGTCTCACGGAGTGTTTGGGCCATGGAAATATTTGGGGTTTTTTTTCTGGTTTTTGCATTGCTTTGCCGAAGACCTCCAAGGACCACCCTGATGGGGATCTCGCTGGTGATGCTCACATGAGAGACACTCACACAAGTGGTTTCAGGCTGGTTCTCAGCCCACCCTGGTCCTGCCCTCCTCGCTCAATACTGATGACCTCCAGAAGTAGAAAAGGAGCATTTCCCTTGCTCAACCCCTGGCAGGGGGAGATTTGCTTTTTCTTAGGTTTGTGTTTCCATCAAGCTTAACTTAATGAGCCTGACCCTGCTTACTATCACTTGAGGAAGAGCTGATGGATGTGCACCACCCCGTAGAGCAGCTCTGTGCCACGAGGAGCTGACAAATCCATTATCCCCCACAGTGCTGCCTGTGACTGGAACACACTGCTGCAGCTCCAGGCTGGCACGTGACAGCTTGAGGTTGTGGCAGCACAACCCATCCACAGAATTTTGTTTTATTTGTAAGCCACAGATTGCAAAGGGAGTGGCCTCGCTTTTAAGCTCTGCTACTATAGAGGTAGCCAGATGGTTTATGGCATGATAGTGGGTCACAGAAATGTCTCTGGAAATGCTTATGTGTCATGTCTGTGTGAGACAGGTCATCTGCAAAGACGCAGATGACATCCTCCACTTAGACCAAACAGCAGCAGCCTGATTTATACTGAACACGCAGCAAAGGTTGCAGGCTGTGAAAAAGCAGCTCTCCCTTTTTTTGTGCAGATAGCCTCGATTTCACTGCAAATAACACATATAAACCAGACAGGAAAGGTGTACAGTTCTCAAGCTGCTACCCTACAGGTATATTTATTTGGCCTCACATCCCGAGGTTCCTGTGTGAAGCAGTGGGTAGCTCTGGAAGGCTGTCCATCTTCCCCTGTCACTGTCTGGTCTGTTCTTATTTAGATCTGGCACATTTTTAAAAGCATCTCGGCCACGCTGCTGCACTGAGGCTGTTGATTCATTAACATACATCCTCTAGAAGCCACATCCAGCTCTGTGCCCTTCCCGGGGTGGTGGGGCTGATGTGTCCTGTCCCCCACGGACCCTCCCTGGGTGCCCTCCTGGGCTCCAGGCATTGGAGACCACGCTGCTGCTGCGGCGGCTGCTGCTGCTGCTGAGTTTGGTGCTGTGCCCCTCGTCTAAGAATAGCCTTACTGTCTTGAATGCCTGCCAGTTCCTGAAAGCTTGGCAAGCAGAGGGAAGAAACACAGCCATTATGTAATGGTTTCTCCTGGCCAAGAAAAAAATCCCATTTATTGATCTCCTGTCTGAAAACCTCAGTAACTCTGCGTAATTGATGACCAGCTGTTAAGAAAAGCTGTTTGGAGGAAGAACATTTATAATTAAAGAACAGACACTTCAAATTCAGCTCTCCCTCCATTTTCTCATTGCATTTCTCTCTGCTGTCTCAGGGAACAGCCAACCTGCCTGGGCCTTTAAGCTTCTCATTTCAAACCAATATATGCCTTTCCCAGAGAGCAACGCTGCGTTCTCCAATTTCACTCCCTGTGCTACAGAGGGGAACTATTCATGGAGCTGTGTGAGAGAAAGAGATTAAGGAAATATCAAGACTAACAGATGGGAAGCAGGCAGTGGATGACGTGTAGGAAGGCTGATGTTACAGCAAGTCTTATCTTGTTAGTAGAAATATGTTGCAATAAGCAGAGTTCTGGGAGAGGGCTTGGTTTCGAGCACGGAATAGGAGAAGACCTTTCTGTCTGATGAGGGACCTGCTTGTGTCTAAAAATGTCACATCAAGACCCTGGTACCCCTGAACATTTTGATCTTGATCCTGTTTTTCCAGATTTACCCATCTCCTCTGTGCTTTTGAGGTGAAAATGGGTTTCTCTGCTGAAAACTGAGTGTCCCCGTTTGTTTGAGGGAAACCAGAAATACAGGTCATTCGGCTCAGCTGCACAGGCCAGCTCCCCCACAAGTCCACAAGTCCAGCTATAGCCTCCTTTCTCCCCCCCACACACTCTGAGTGAGGTCTACACTGGAAATAGACAATTTAGCATGAGAATTATATTGTGCATTTAAATGTAAATTGCCGGGGAATTGACAATTGCTTTGTTTGAATGGTAATGATTGGAGTACAAGTGTATTGGGTTTTTTCTTAGAATACATTTTAACTGGTATTTATGTCCTTTTTCATTCATCTCAGGCACAAATACATGCACGTGTCCTTAAGCTTTCATCTGTAAACCCTCGAGCTGTTAGGAAACCCATTTCTTTGACCTATCTGACAATTGTAGACTGGCACTCATTTCCCCCTCCCAGTCTTTGTTTTTCAGAAGAATCTCTTGTTTTAATTCAAGTAAGTGAAAATCTCAAGTCCAAAATGAAAATACAGCTTGGGCCCTCTCCTGCTCCGTGAGCACCAGTGGTCAGTGAGCCCACTCCTTTCCTCTCCCCCTCGCTGCCTGCAGATCAGATCACAGAGGCTAAAAGGGTGGCCAAGTCCATTCTGAGGCTTGTCCCAGAAAAGGAATTTTTTTTTTAGTATCCAAAGAGCTAATGAAGTGAGGGAAACCAGGGGTTAATCGCCTCTACGTTCCACATCAAGTTTAACAGCCACTAGTGGGAAAAGCCTGAGTTTCGGCTGTTTGCAAGGAGGGGAGCAGTAAATACCATTATTCACAGAGTTTTTCTGAGGTGCAGCCAATTTTCAGGAATGCTGTCTCTCAGTCCAAACAAAACCTGCGTGTTTCTCCTTGACCTGGCATTGTTTCTTGAGACTGTTTCACTGATTGATACAGGAGATATAAACAAAAATTGAAATAACACATGCCTGGTAATATAAACAAAACACTTCCACCAGAGAGAGAAGATTGCAAAATCAGCAGCTTGCAGGGCTCAAATGCAGCCATCCAGCACTGAAACCAAGCCATTAAGAAAACAAATAAATAAACAAATAGAAATAGAACTGACTGCCATAAGCCCCTGACCTTAATTGTGTGGATATATGTCTGTGAAAGCTTGAATTAAGCTTTTCCCTCCCAGGCCCCAGACTAATTCCTTTGGCCTCAGTGGCGTAAAATGCTCAATAAGACCCGTCTGGCCAGCCCCTCTCTCCCTTATCCTCACAAGCAGCCAGGAGGTCAAATCTGTCACTATTCCTCTGCAGAGGAGACCCAGAGGTTCACCCTGCCAGTCCTGGGCTGCTCTCTCAATTCTTACCCAGCTTCCAGGACAATGTCAGGAGCAGCAGTTGCTCATCTCCAGACCTGGAGAGAGCAGTCGGTGACAATCACACGCTGCTGATGAGTTTTCCCTTGCTAGCACAGATAAACTTCACGGGTGGGGAACGGCTTTTGGGGACTTGGAGAGGCCTGATGTAATTTGTTGGGCCACAGAAGTGTAATTATAGTGAGTTTCGTGCAGTTCTTTTGTGGCTTGTCACATTCAAAAAACCGGCCCCTGCGATGGTTAATGTTTATGTAGGACTCCAGGTTAGAATCACGGAATCATTCAGGTTAGAAAAGACCTCTGAGACCATGGAGTCCAACCATTCACCTAACTCTGCCAAGGTTTTTGAACATTTCTAGGGACGATGATTCCGCCACTTTCCTGGACAGGCTGTTCCAGTGCTTGACGAAAGGTGTCTGTTCAGCTTAGGTAAAAAGGCAGTGGTGCATCCCCGGGTGCGCCCCACAGGGGGATCCCCACTGCACCCCCTGGCCCATTCTTGGGTTCATTCCCTTGGTGCACAGCTGGATTCATCTGCATGGCCATGCAAGAGCATGGGGAGCTGCCTCCCCACGATTCAGAGACTTTCTAAGATCCTGACAGAATGAACCTCCCATTTCTGGAAGCATTTCCATGGGAGGTACAGACACAAGAGCTGTAGGAGCCCCTGAGCATGGGAAAGAGGGTGCAGGGTTAAGTCCATGCACCGTTTCTCTGTGGCGCATTGAAATTCACCCTCGTGCCCTCACTGACATGCCCTCAGTGCGTTTCCTGAGCAGCAGCTTCTGCCACAGCCAGGTGGGAATCCTCCCCAGGGTCAGTTGTTACTGTCTTTAAATATCTCAGTCTTCAAATTCTCCTTCTTGAGCCTCAGACAAAAATATGACAGCTATCCCACAAATCCGCCATCTAAAAGAAAGAAAAAAAAGTCACATTTAATTACTCCTGAAGGGGAACTTATACATGAGGAACACTTATTAGCGCAATATATTTTTTCTTTTGTAGCTTTGAGCTGATCTCTAATAGCACCAGTGAAGTCCCAGCGTAACCTTGGAGTGTGTTTCATTATCATTCAGATGGAAACTGCTGTCTTATGACTGCAGTTTTAAAATACAGTACATTTTTATAATTTCTAAGTAGGCAATCAAGTGGACATAACACATGAAATTACATCCAGTCCTGGCACCAAACCCTGCCCTTCACTTGCCCATGCTGCTTCTGGATATTAAGGCCTGAGTACAGCTGAGGGCTGGATTTCAACCCCAGCGTGATCCTGCAGTCCTCTGCTCTGACAATAACAATGCAAACCTGTAGGCGTTTATGGATTCACTAATTTTAATTTTAAAGTCACTGCGATTTTTAAAGTCAGACTCTCTCCCTTCCTCCCCTTTCTCACCATGGAGGCAGCAGGGCAGGGGCTGGAGCAAACGTGACCCATGAGCTGCTCCTGGTGATGCTGAGGCGCTGGGAGCTTCAAATGCTGCTGTGTGCTGTCAGCCCTGACCTGAGGGTACCAATGTCTTCGGCTGTTTTCCTCCCCTCAGGCAGCTCTCTGGAACTGCAAATCCATCCCTTTAGCTAATTAGCAGATGGCAAAGGCAAAACTAATCAATCATTTCCCAGTGGGGCTGCTGGTAGCCCATCAGTTTAGCAACCAGAGAGGTTCTGCCCTGGCCCCACTGCCCCAATGTTCCCAGCCTCCTGCTTCATCATGGGCTTCATTTCAGACTCGGGACAAAGAAGGATGACTGTTTAGCCTGGAGGACACACAATCTGTAGGAAGTTCAGTGGTTTTTTGCCTACACTAGAAACCTGTTCAAAAGAATCCTGTATTTCAAGACAGAACAGTAAAAGAGAACGGGAATTGTCAGGGTGATGTTTGGAAGCCAACAACTATTGGGAAGGACAAATGCCTCCTTTCTACTGATGATAGAATGAATGTATTTTCATTGTTATTTAAAATTTAGGCAGGGAAAAATGCAAAGATGGGAAAATTCCCCTTGATTTTCCCTCTGCTGGGTACTCAGGACGTAATGAAGTAATGCTACAAAATGTGACGTCTCACACGGGTATTGCTGTGTCGACTTGGAGCTAGATTTGCCACCAGAACTGGAGGCTCAGAGACATCTCCAAGAGTCTCCCATGGCTCCCCAGTGCCCAGAGGCAGCCTGGGCTTATCTCCATTGGCTGCCTGAGGTGATTATCCAGGAGCAGTTGGCATTGGAGGTGCTGGGAGGTCCCCATGCTGGTGAACGTGGGACGCTCTCTGCCAGGTCCAAGGAGCACCGTGGTGCTACGAGAACAACCTGCAGTGCCTGAGGCATCGCTGTCTCCCCACTCCCAAACCTGCTGAGAATCCCAAATGCTGGAGCCACTCGCTGTGGATGAAGAGCAGCCAGCACAGGGATTCTGGCGTTCCCTGCTGCTGCAGAAATGAGTGCGCTGGTGATCTGCTGTGACCCATTTCAATCATGGAATCCTGGACTATCCTGAGTTGGAAGGGACACACAAGGATCATGGAGTCCAACTCCTGGCCCTGCACAGGATAACCTCAGAACCCCCACCATTCGAAAACAGCTCATGAACATCGGCAAATACATGGATTTTTGCTTTAGAGGGATTTTTTTCTTCCTGTCCGCAGGGCATATCAGACACAAATGACTGTGCTTCTGGGTATCCTGCAATTTTTGATGCATTTATTTTTATAACACATCTGGGAGATAAAATGTGTCCATGGCCTGCAGAGGGAACTGAGTCACAGAGAGACAGCACCAGTTCTTAAGGAAAGCTTGTTGGGAGAAGATGAAATTTCATGTGCACTGGGTGTTGGCACACTGAAACAAACTCTGTAAGGCTCCTAAAAAATCCACGTGATCATCCCACGAGGCACATCTGCACTGGTAGACCCTTGTGCCTCTCTTGAAAGGAGCTGAACTGTGGTGGGAACACGACTTGTTGGATGGGACACCTCCACTCCCACCACATCCCTGGCACTGTGCCCCGCGTCGCTCTGCTTCCATCTGCCAAACATTTCCATGAGCCATCAGCACTGCAAGTGGATTAGGTTTCCCAGGCTCAAAAGAGAGCTTCTTTGTGGTGGAAAAATGCCTCCATTTGTTAGTTAAACCTCAGAAGTTTTCCCCTGGCAGAGGTTCAAATATGTGCCACAGGAGCGATGGTTTCACTGCTGTCTTTGAGGCCTCACAGGTTTTCCAGGTCTCTAAGCCCAGTCATATTGCTTCTCTCAGGTTTCTCTCTTGGTATTTCCCAACATTTCTACCTGATTGTTGGAGACCATCACCTTCTGAAAGCCATGTTTTTAACCCAGGAATCCAGCAAGTGCTGCCCCAGATGCACCAGCCAAACAAGCTGCCCAAAACTGCATGCAGGGACCAGGCTGACCCTCCCAGGGCATAAATAAGATTGAAAGAGAATAAAAGTCAGATGGCTTTACCAGGGGTTGACCTCTTACTTTTTCTACAATCCTTTTTGTTTCTAGCTTTCTCTTGCCTTCCTAGCAGCATTGCTGCCTGGGATGAAGCCTTGCCAAAAGCCTCTGGGGACAGCAGGCACTGCCATGTGCCGAGGCTGGCCAGAGCAAACGGGTGATAGA
This sequence comes from Dasyornis broadbenti, assembly GCA_013397935.1. NCBI lineage: Eukaryota > Metazoa > Chordata > Aves > Passeriformes > Dasyornithidae > Dasyornis > Dasyornis broadbenti. The sequence goes on along the minus strand of VZRN01006406.1, from coordinate 913,949 downwards.
CAGTCTGAGATGCTCTCCTTCCCTAAGAAAGGGGATTTAGTGAAGCTCAGGAGTATCTGCCAAAGCCATATTTAGCACTGGGAGCTGATTGCAACACTCGCATTGCTCACTGCAGTTTTATAAATATACCCAGCCCAGACAGAGCCTCTCCTGGCACCAAGTGAAGAAATGCAAGGAAAGGCCCTGACATATTGTCCCACTAAATTGTTTGAAGTTGTCATCTCTAACAACCCTCCCTTAGTGTACAGACCATGGTGGATGGGTATAGGGGCACAAAGGGAGGCCAAGGTGATCTCCTTTGCTTTCCCTGTCTGCCCAGAGCAGGAGGATTTTCTTGCTTGTCTTCTGCATCGCTTGACTGGGTGTTTGCTCCTGAAATTTGCTCCTGGGACGAGTTCGGGAGTCACGACCAAGATTCTCTGTCCCACACCCCATCTGTGTCTGACCATAGGCATGGATCTTGTGGCAGAAACCTTGGGCTGTCCTAACACATACTGCAGAGGGCAACACTCAGAGACTGCTTCCTTAAATACCTGCTGATCAGACAGCACTGCTAATCAAGGGAAGCTCTTTCCCCTTCCTAACGAGCTGACACTGTGACATTGAAGCATCTGATGCAGTGGTGATCGCACAATGGTGAAGGTCTGGGAGAGGCACTGCTGTTTGGGCCCCGCACCAAGCAGAAGCAGGATCCATACTCTTTAAAAAGTGCAGGTATTTTCCCCTGCAAAAGTCAGGATTTGTCAGCAGCTGCTTGCGGGCTCACCCCCGGAGTATCGCAAGGTTTGGTCTTTTTCTCCTTAAGTTTAAAGGTGATTCCAAGTTTTATTGATTGCAGACACCAATTTCGAGTGGAGCTGCAGCTACAGTTGCAGTAAATTGAAGCAAACTGAAAGCAAAATCTCTTTCTCAGTTGCCTTTCACAAATGTCCCCAAAGCAGTTGATGGAGCCCAAGGGGTCACAAGCTGTGAGCTGCTCTGTATGTGAGTGGTCCCTACTGGGATTGTGTCCTTCCCAGTTGCCACAGCCAGAAGGACCACAGCACTCCTGGTAACTGTCCATCCCAAAGTGTCTAAAACATTGTGGGATAAATGAGAATATTTAAGGAAAAAGGAGAGGAAGTGTCACACGACCAGAGAAAGTTTCTTGCTTGAATACATGTACCGGTTCTTAATGCCTAATGGAGAAAGACATCTAATGGTTTCCAGAGCTCAGTAGCTGGATAAAAACAGAGTGCAGAGGTGGTGGAGTGGCAATATCTGTTAATGAAAAACCAGAATATACAGCTGGGGCTGTCGGGCACTTGGCCCAGCACTTGGCCAGAGCAAATGGGCTGAGCTGCGCCGGGATTGGCACCAGCGACACTCAATTCTCCTCCTTGTCAAGCGCCGTAAATTAAAAACAGAATAAAAAGCTTTTAAGGGATGTGCTCACTGACAGTTTAATATAAGTGGCTGTGGCATCATTTTCTACAGATAGGTTTATATGGGGAAAGAAATTGCACCTTGCTTCGGAGCAGGTATTTTACTGTTGTTGCAGAGTTCCCTGCTGCACTTATTCCCAAGGGGAGATTTTCCAAGCGAGCATCATGTGGAAGCCGGTGGGATAACGGGTTACTGAGATGGGGCAGCCTAAAGGTCAGCAGGGCTTCTCTTTGCTCCAGTGCTGGAGCCAGCCTCTGCTGAGGGACAGCTCAGGAGGCCAGGTGACATCCTCAGCCTCCAGGCAAGCCTTCATTGTCACCTTCCCTGCCTCCTGTCCAGCTCAGCTGGCACAGAGTCCAAGCACTGCCCTCATCCAGATGAGTTGCAGTGCATAAATCCACTGCCCATCTTACATTTTGGTTAAGAGAAGAAAGTCCTCAGAAAATGCAATTTAAATGAACAGAAGCTGTGTATGAAAATTAGCTTCTAAAGTTTAAATGATTGGCTTTGGCACTCAGACATGACAATTTCATTCTTTTTCTTTTTTTTTTTTTTTTTTGGCTGTATTTTAAATTAATTAGTTTAAAAATATCTAATTTTAATTCCTTCAGAAGCTTAAGCTGAAGATGGGATGAAACAGACTTTAGTCAGTGAAATACTTACTTCTAGACCTATGGGGTTTTGTTTTGGGGGGTTTTGGGAGGAAAGAGGGGAAAGAACAACTTCATGACAAGCTACAATATTTTTTCTTCAATTTTCCAATTTTAACATTATGCAAAAATCACATAGGTGAAATTTCTGAATAATATTATTGAATTTTCTTGGCTGTTGATACCCAAGTCACCAGCACAAACCACTTATGATCTGTGAGGCCGTGGTGAAGCAATTTGCGGTTGCTCTGTGAAACCTACTCCTTTCACTGTTCTTTCATTTAGAATAAGGGTAATAGAATTTCACCATTTTTGCCCACATTCCTGCTGCTTTTTTCTCATTGTAGTCAACTTCATGGCTAAGGAGGGAGACCCTCTGGACCAAAGTGTCAGGGAAACTAAGGTAGTGTCAAATTGAACATTATTGTCCCTGGATTTATAACAAAGGTGACACCACTCATAACATTATTATTACTATCTAAGAACCTCCATTACTAGTATGGACTTGGCTCAGTGCTGATGAATGCCAGAGGAAATCCTTCTACTGAGTCCAGCAGGCTTTGCATCAAATCATATTTGCATACGAAGATATACATCAGCTAAATACAATCTAGGGTGGAAAAAGGTCAGCTTCTTGGTAAGGAAAAGATTAAGAGAGAACATCTTTCCTTTTATGCCTTTGTAACCATAAGTTTTAAAAGCACATCATAAGTAATCTTGTTTACTGCAGATTTGACCATTTCTTTTCTGCCTGGAATTTTTTTTTTTTTTTTAAATTAGCATTAGGAGAAAAATATTTGTTAAAAGTGTCTTGCCAGGAATAAAAAGAGTTTGGGCTTGTCAATACTCTTGAGTTGTTTTCCAGTAGGTAAGTGCTGTAAGTGCAAAATCCAAATATTTCAAAAATTGCACCAGAGGGAATTCTCTTTGCAAGGAAGAGTCAAACCAGCCACCTTCCTTGGCATCTCCTATAACTGCCTCTGTCACTGGAATTTCTACTGACTGCCCTTCCTGTGCAGTGATGTTTCACCCAGATTTGCATTTGAAATGCTTTGGCTTTCTTCTCTTTCAGAAGTATGAGCCCTTATAGCCCTCGAGATCCTTTCTTCTTTTTTAATTAAAAAAACAAAAAGTTATTCTGACTGTTTTGTTGGCATCATTGTAAATTGTGAAGCACTTCCTTAAACATGTACTGCAATCTGGATTTTATTTCCATTAGTTTAAAGGAAGTAGGGATTTGCAAGGAGACAAGTATGGAAAAGCTGCTGCCAGGGATGCCTGGGTGTTGGTGGCATTTGTGCTGCTGTCACGGTAATTGTGTTATTAGAGAATTTATTCCTCATGCCTGAGTCGTACCTGATTTGTATCTGCCTGGCTGCAATTTCACCTTTTTGCCGAGCAGTTTTGGTTATGTTTTCCTGATCCAAGTTTTCCTTTCGACTAAGCCCATTTTCCCCATCCATGGCTGCCCCTGCCCTGGGAGGCACCTCTCCCCCTTTGTTTCCACACCTGCTCACGTGCACGTTCACCCAGGGTGGGAACTGCTGATGCAATTATTACTATTCCAGCTTTCAGCAATGCCTTAACTCTTCCAAATGGGATAATCGATACTCTGCTGGTCTGGGAATGGCAGTGGCTGACTGTGCCACTCTGTGATGTCAGATGAATAGTGAAACACCCGTGTGTTTTCATTTGTGCAGCCCAAGGCTCCCGGCTGCCAGCAGCTCCCAGCTCCTCTCTCCTGTGTACGTGAATTTTCCACAAGCCTGTGCTGTACAATGACCATTCAAGGCAGAGATGCCTTTGTTTCTTTTGTGTATCCTTAGATGAACGCTATTCATGTTTGTTATGTATTAATCATTTTACGGTCATCTCTGTGTGATTCCTTTTATAAATAACATTCTCAAATCTCTCTCCTGTCTTGTTTACCGTAGCTAATTCTTTAAGTGGGGTGTCTCCACCAGAGCTGTAGCCTAAATGAACACAGATAAAAATCTTAACATTGGCTTGGTTGTAGTAAACCAGGATTTTCTTAGTTCTGCTGCAAATCAAGCCTTTCAAACAATCTTTTTATTCTGTCTCTGTAAATACTGTGTGGTGATGACAAAAGACAGGTGATAGCTTTAGCCTTAGCTATTGTGTTAGTGGCTGGCATTAAATACATAATTCCTGCTGTGTCTGCATCATCTCTAAACGAAAGTGTCTTGAAGGAGAAGCCTCCAGGGAGGGGGAAGAGCTGTGAACCAGTGACTGCAGAGTGTGCCTTGGAGACACGAAGTTAGGAGGAGAAGCTGAAAACGTGATATGTCTTTTTCAGTTTGACCTCAGCCTCTAATAGTGTTTGGCAAGTCAGGCTGGCAGATAAATTGGTTCATATTAGAGAATGGAGTTGATTTATTATGAAATTGATTGCAACCCTGTCCTGTGCTGAAGGCATTAGCGATAACAGCATCGGGTGCCTCAGCTCCCAGCTAACGGGCTTTCCCCAGGCTCTCCACTGCTGCCAGGCTTTTACCCACACCCAACTGCATCCAAACCACACACCTCTGCCAGCTGCAAAGCCCTTCCCAGGCAGGCTCTGTCAGGGACAGCAGGTTGGGCTTTCTGGAGGGGTTGGGGTCTTGGAGACCTGAGCTGTCTCCTGCTCCATCACCTTCAGGCAGGGCAGGCTGAGATGGCATTTCCCGGAGCACACAGACTTGCAGGAACGGGGCCAGCGTGACATTTACAACCAGCACCTTGAAATATATCCGAGCATTGTGTCTCTTCTTCTTACAACTGTTTTCTGAAAATGGGGAGAGTTACTGGAACATGGGAAAATATCCACCAAACTCCTCCTGTTCACAGAATCACAGAATAGTTTGGGTTGGAAGGCACCTCAAAGATTGCAATCTCCCCTGCCATGGAGAGGGACACCTGCCACCAGACCAGGTTGCTCAGGGGCCTGTCCAGCCTGTCTTGAACACTTCCAGGCATGGAGCATCCACAGCTTCTCTGGACAGCCTCTTCCAGTGTCTCACCACCCTCACAGTAAATAATTTTTTCTAAATATCCGATCTAAACACACCCTCTTTAACTTTGAAGCCATTCCCCCTTGTCCCATCACTACCTGCCCATGAAAAAAAGGCTTTTCTTGCTTTCTTAGTTTTCTTTGGTGAAGTTGAAGGCTCTTTTAGCCACAAAGAAAAGCCATCACCAAATGTAATGAGGGAGTTTCACTACTTTTTGCAAAGAAAGCCATATTCACCCACAATTTCCACAACCTGCAATGCAGTTGCCTCAAATTCCTCTACACGCTGGGGAATAGACTTTCCCTCTGGAGCTGATTAAATGACAAATGAACAAACCAAACACAGAGACCACTCGGACCCTGTAAATTATTTGGGGTGTATCTAATATGGGAAACTAATCTACATCATGCTACTTACCAGTACTACTTACTACTGGTTACAGACGTAATAAATACAAAAAAAAAAAAAGAGAATGTGTGGTGTCAAAACAGCCTCTTTTGTTCCTGCCTTTCTCTTTGGACACTTCTGGGCCCTACCCTAAAGAGCAAAGGATTTTCCAGTTAATTTGGTGTAGTGGTAGTTAAGACTCTCTCAGCAGCTGTGTTTAGAAATCACTGAATAGCAAACATTGAAATATTTAGTGGCTGGTATAAGCAATATTTTTCAATAATTTTGAAGGAAAATAGTTTTCAATGATTGAAATGCACCTTTAGACATTTTCCAAATGAAAAATTTCAATATGAAAGAACTGTGCGGCTTGAAAGGAAAGCTCATCGCAAGACAGCCTGTAATTGGACAAAACTGAAAACAAACTTTTCAAAATAACTGAAAACAAATTGACTTGGGGAATGAAGGAAGGTTAAACTTTTATAAATGTTTTCCAACAACTCCCTGCCAGTCAATCGCCTATTGGGTCTCTTTAGGCATAAATTACTTTTCAGGTGGAGATGAGATTTGTTACAGTACCCGCATGACAGCCCCTGCTCCTGACAGTGACACAACGTTGTCTGACGCTGCTTTTGCCATCAGCTTCAGCAGCATTTTGAGGTGTGAAAAGCCATCCAATAAAACTGGACAGCAGTAAGGAACAACTGCACAACACAAACCTTTTCAGAGAACAGCTATTTCTGCAGGAAGAGCTCAGTATGTCATCAAACCAGCTCTGGAGATAATGTTTTTCTCTTTCCTATCCCAACAAAAACATAGGGCACATCTGGAAACAGCTGCTATGAAGCCAAGAGACATTAGGGTGTGTCTTACTGAAGTAAAATATTCATGTGGCTGAGAGCCACAGTCATCTGCTGTGACCTGAGAGGGTCTTTGCTGGTGCTCACTGAGGGTGCTGAGCCCTGGCTGTGTTCACCAGGAATTGCTCCTCTCTCGTACGGATGTGCCTGAGTTGGAGGCCCTGTAGCAGCCAAACTCTGCTCATTTAACAGCACTCCTGGGAAAAATTGACCACGGAAGAGCAAAGGGCAGCTTTGCCTCCACCAGCATCAAGCAGGTAATATGCAGATATGAGTAAGACATCTATGAGCCCCATATATTTTCAAATTAATTTTTATAGGATAACGCCTTGGCCTGAGAAATACTTCTGGGTATTATGAGTAATTGTCTAACATGTCACTTTTCCGGGCTTGTGCTTTTATCATTAACATCTCCTATTAGCAAAAATGCAGACTCTGAGATGTTCCTTTGATTTAAAAAGTTATAAATTTTGGATGCAATGTCAAAGAGTAAATTTTACAATGCAGCTGAGCTGTGGGCTAGTTAAAAGACTACCCCAGTACTCTTCTCAACCAGTGCATCTCAGATTTGTGACAGCCTTCAGGAAGAGTCATGAATTATGCCATGTGCACCATATGCAATCTATTGATCTCTCTGTGTGTACATATGCTGTGTGTGTGTCTATACACACCAGAGCCCGTGTTGATGATGGCTTCTTCACAACTGTGTGAAAGTTTCTCATACCAGAGAATTCATAGCAGTGCAATTGGTGATTGCACTCAATTTTGCTTTCTTGCCACTGCAGGGCTGCTACTGCTCTTTAATTCCAGATGCCCTTGGAGTCAGAGCTGGACGTCACCCTTCTCATGAAGAGGGTTCACCTACTGGCGTTGGTCTGGTGCACTGAGGTGAGCTTTTGTCCATCACTGAGCTGTTCCTTGGGTCCTGATTGAGGCACTCTGGTCTATGCTTTGTGGACCTTGTTGATTCTGTATATTGTAAAGTGAAAATAGGAAAAACACTCATGTTTCACTTGACACCATGCATTGAACAGTGGCATGTCCTTTAGGCTTGTTGGTCAATGATTGTGGTCAGCAGCAGAGTCTTCCTTGGTGCTCCACCTGACACGGAAATTCAGGATGGGCCCAGGTTGACTTGTGCTTCCCAGGGCAGTGTGAAATGGCTTTCTGCTTGCCAGGATCTCTTCCTAAATCAGTGCCTGCAAAGGACAAGCTTCACATGACAACTGGCAAAGCAAATGTAGAAAGAGCAAAAGGAAAACTCGTTTGCAAAATGAGTTCTGGGGCGACCAGGTGCAAGAGGGAAATTATATCAACCAGCTTTAGGTAGAAAAGCCCAAAGGCTTTTCTTCAGAAAGCTCTGAAGTTTCATGGATCAGGTTTTCCTTTTTCTCAGTCATTCTCCTCCTGGCTGTTGACGTCAGTGCATTTGGCACTAGATCAACAGGGAAACAGAGGGACAGTTTCCCCCCTACACACGCAGAATTAGAGACTCTCACCAAGATAGATGAGCTAGATTTAGATGAGAGGGAATTTCTGGTTGAGGGTGTTCGTGTAAAAAGTATTGTATAGTATTAGGCTTGTGTGAGCTCCCAGTGTAATAAAGGAGAATTGCCTAAGCCTTGGCAGGAACATATCCCTAGGACTTTGTTTTGATGAAAAAAAAACTGGAAACCTGCACTTAGCTTTTCTGCTAGCTGTAATTATCTGGCTGTATTGATCACGGCGCTAAGGTTATCTGATGGGTAGGGTGTGGGCAAAGATCAGCTTCAGCCCGTGAATTAAAGCTGCAGACTGTCAGCTCTAATTTACACACATACAGTCTGAAAATTGTCCTCCTGCAACGGCAGAGCTCCCTGGAATTGATACAGATAGGCAGCATATGTAGCCTGTGCGGCAGGAATGGAGGCACTGGCACTTGGCATTGCTGCTCTGCATTATGCAAATATCTGGGTTACAAAAGCAGGAAACAAGGGCAGAATAAATTGGGGGGATCTGGTACTGGCAGACATAAAACCCTTGGTGTCATTAATGAAATTCACAGACTTGTGGAAAGCAGGACAGGCTCCTCAGCTCTGATCTCAGCCCCACAAACATGCAATACCTTGAAGGCAAGGAGATGATGATAACTGTGGTTCACACGCGAGGATTTGCACAGCAGGGGAATCTGTGCAGCCTGCACAGTGAAATATGCTACTCCATGTTCTCCAATACCCAAACCAGAGCCAAAGTACAAGAACCAGCAGTTTCAGGGAGCAGGGCTCTCGTCAACATATCATTGCTCTCTCTGGAGACAAGCCTGTCCCTTCTGCTGCAGAGCTGTTGGATGGGGTGGAGACGTGAGGAGAGGCGGGAGATGATCCCCTCCTGGCTGCGTTTTGTACCCTGCTCTGCTGTCCTGCGTGGTTAAAATACAGAGGATCCAACCCACCCCCTTCAGGCTGCTATTCCATCAGAGTGCTCTGCAAGGAAGTCAAATTAGCTGGGCCCCGCTGTAAGGTCCCCATAAAAGGCATTCACACCACAGGAGAAGTGACAGAGCAGACCTGAGATCCCACCCCTCTCCACTGCTGTCATTTGACTTTCACCATGACTGCTATGCAGTTGCCTGTCCATTCACAAGCATTTGTTGTGGGCTTATTTGGGCATATCTTGGCATTTGAGAGGTGTCAATCTGCTAAAACTGAAGTGGCAATAGCTAATCACAGTTTTATTCTCTGCAGAACATAACAGGAAAGCATATGGCTCAACAGCATAACTTACTTTCTCTGGGCTGACAGCATGGTCAGTTCTGCAAAAATAAAAAAAAAAAAAACCAAACTAGCAGGGGATACAGATTCTGGTCCTTGCTGGAAGCTCCAGGGATCCTGTACTCAGAGATACCTCACAGGAAGAAAAAAAACAACTCTCCCTCACTTCATTATTCATTCAAAAACTGGCAATACCAGGTTTTCTTCTCACCTCTGATATCTTGAGAAAACACTGCTTTGAAAAGTGAATTATTTTTGCTGGGTCCTTGAAATTCAGTGCCACTCATTTTGGATTTGAAAACTCTCAGTAAAGGTTTAGAGATGGAAATTTCAATCCCTAGACCCTAGAGGCCGTGTGGAGTGGGTGTTATCTTGTTTTCATTCAGAACACAGCCATACCCACCTGTCCATCAAAATCACAGGACTCCATGTGTGCATGTGCAGTAGAGTAAGCAAGAGCTGCAAACAGTATTTGCAAGATTTCCAGCATCCTTCCACAGTGAATTCTTTACAGTACGAACCTTTTCCATCATAATTTACATTTCATACCTGTTTTCCCAAATCTTCAAAGTCAGAGAAGCAAATCCTTCTTTTAGCAATGCTGTGATGAAAGCCACTGACTCACAGGAATAACCAGAGCGCAGGATTTGGCTTAACTTCTTGGCTTGACGCTGATATAACGTTTCATAGATCTTTTTTAGGTGTTTCCTATTGTCATGGCAACTCTAATCAAAACCCTTTCCATGAACAGCCCTGTCAATTGCAGTACAAGCTCCTGGCTGACTACAGCCTGCAGTTCTGCTCCAGTGTGGTTTCACAAGCTCCTCTTGCATGACCTTTCATCTCCTGGCTTTCCCCAGATCCCTCATTGCTCAAGCCAGAAATATATCTTTTGTTTTGCAAGAAAGCATTAAAAATCTTTATAAGTGATAAGTAACAGCCAGATCTTGCAGCCGACTCCAAGGAGGGAGTTGCCTTAGGAAGGATTACGGACTATAATAAGCTCCTCTCCTGCACAGCGGAGCACAGACCACAGTAAATCCCTACAAGCATTGGCTGTGGCAGAGCCTTGAACTCTCCACCTCCCCAAAACTGCCCTACAATGCAGAGGAATGAGCTGATCTCTAGGGAAGGGGTGGGTTTTGTAAAGAGGATCGCACTAGTGAGCAACAAATCCATCAGCGGGATTCCCTGGCAGTGCCATGGCACTGAAAAGAGACACCACACGTGTCCCCAAAGTCCCTCCTTGCCCAGCTCTGGGGCAGCAGGGTGGAGAATCCAGACTGCTAGGTTTGCCTTTTTATATCTGATTTTTTTGCCTAAGGTGTTTGAACAGCCACATGGGAAATTGGAGCACTGTGGAAATCAACAGGAATTTGCCCTTGGATTTCTACAGGGCCAGGATTTCACCAGATCACTCTAAGGTATCATTCTTATCAGGAGCTGAAAGAGGTTATCAGAAATAAGGCACATTTTGCATATGCATCTTGTCTGAAGTCAGTATCATCCCCAGACACGGAAAATAAGGCAGGGACAGGTGTAATCTCATGCTTTAAGGTCAGTCCATCACTAACCCCAGGAACACAAAAAGGTCTCTGGAGTTTCCACTCCCATGTGGGAGCCACTGCTACAATTCATTATTTT
>VZRN01006406.1:863997-903135 GCA_013397935.1 Dasyornis broadbenti | reverse complement strand
AAAAAAAAAAAAAAAAAAAAAAAGTAGGAAGGAAGGAGAAATAGAAATTACAGGGATAAAAATCCTTCTTTATATATACATATATATTATAGATATTCTATATATATAGTTTTGTCTTGTCTTGTACCTTCAACCCTGCTTTAAATAAAAGCTCACAGACTTGTCGGTTTCCATCAGGCAAAAATTATTATTCGGCTTTAGAAAGAACATCTTGCCAAGTGTTGCAGTTCAAAAATAAGGAAAACAGCTCTGCCAAAATGCAGCAAATGTGATTACACAAAGCCAAGAAGACCATAATTAGATCATTACCATGGAAACAACCTAATTACATGTGTAATGCAGCAAGGTCTGAGCTGCGCATCCGAATGTGTTTTGCTATTGTCTAGCAGGGCCATAGCACTGCCGTTTGCCTCGTGTTATTAAGCCACCTTGATCATTTTGGATCGGGTTTTCTTGGAATAAGTCCCCCTCCCCACTATGTAAAGAATTAAACTGTGCATGAAATGACTTGAGCAAGACTGCCTGAGGCTCGTGCTGCGTGCAGGCAAACAGGATCCTGCCTGCGCCGCCTTGGGGATGGGCAGCCACCACTTGGGAGAAATTTCCTTGCAGCAAGATCTGGAGCTCCCCAGGTAACAGCCACGTGCAGGAGCTGACATTTGATCTGAAGTGCAACCCTGCACAAGAAAGCTGAGCTTCCCAGGCACTTGCTAATGGTTGCTGCTTTCCTCTGCCTTGCGTTAATTTTTCCATTGCTGCAGTAATTCACCAGCAGGACAGTGCCCTGTGGAGATGGCATGGAATGGGCAGGCAAAGATGCCCACGAGGTCCCTGTCTACTGATCCACATGTTGCTTTTTGTGTATAACTGGAGTATTCTGTGGAAATGGGCTTTAAGCAGAGCTGGGTTATGATATTGTCTCACTGGTGGAAACCAAATCACTCCTGAAGGATGGTGTCATGGATCATTTCCAGGCAGAGAAAATGAGGCAAGGTCAAAGAATATGTTTGTCAGCTTGGAGGATCAAAGCAGAATTGTGAATAAACCACACATAAAGCAGAACAGTTCCAGAGAGTAAAGCCAGATCCGTGCATACATGGCTTCATGCCTTGCAGCATCAAATTAGATGCACAGGGAGAGACAGGGGAGTCATCAGTGAACCTCTGCTATTATCTCCATAGGCCTGCAGCCCACTGCAGCTGAATCATGTGGTTGTAGTAAATATGACCTGCAGGGTACATACACAAAATGATGGCAAGCACTGTCACCCCCTTTCATGCACATTGCATTTCAGTGCCCGTTCTCAGCCAGACTGGCCTCACTCAGCAGGAAGGGAAGAGGGTGGCTCATTAGCTGAGGGGGAGAGTAACAAGGCAAAAGCCAATGGGACTGTCTGGCAAAGCTACTGCGTCTGCTAATTAATGAGGAGAGATGGTTGCTGGGCCAACTGCAGATGTTGCTGCAAATTATGCCATTGCTATCCCTGCCAGTGAGCTCTCGCCGCAGCTCGCACATCTCCAGGTGTTCTTGCCACAACAATAGTCCCTGCTGTTCATTTTGCCTCCTTACAGGGAAAATAAAATACTTCCTTTTGGTGGGGAGAAGTGCTCATTTTGAAGAGTTTTTCAAGCCCAGACTCAGCTCCTTTAATTTCTGTCCTGTTTTCCTTCCTCAAAATCTCTTCATTTTCCATTCAAATTGCTTTCCAGACCACAGAATAAGGCTGGAGAGAAGCGCCTTGAGCAATGCCAATTCCCCTGCTCCGTTTCCCAGGCAGGAGCACTGGGAGGATGTCTTGAGGAAGCTTCTGACACCTCTTCCCACCCCAGCTCTCACCCTGTCCCCCATGGGGCCGTGGGTGATGCAGACCAGGCTGGTGCTGCTCTGGCTCTGCACAGGCTGTTTCTCCGCCACACACCTACAACACAAACTCATGTAAGTTCACTGGGTGAAACCTGATGTTCAACTTTTGCACAAAGTCAGCAGAATGAAAGAAAAAGAAGGAGAAGCCCAACCCCCACCGCGTTCTCCAGTTTTGCTCCGTATGCAAAACCTGTCTGCACAGTTCTGCTGAGCGCTGATGCCCTACTTTCATCCCTCACATAGCTCAACTAAAAATACACTGAGATTTCAAGCAAGGTCCCTGCTGTGAACTGTCTGAGCGAGCAGGCGTTGCTGCAGCCCCAGACCCAGCCATGCCTGCACCGTGCCGTGCTCCCGGCACAATTTATACCAGCCCTGGGCACCACATAGGATGAGAAAAAAGCCAGCAATCGAGAAAATCAATACCCCTCCCTCCCATCAGCTCTGGCAAATTGTCCTGACGTGGTGTTGCAAGGGCAAAATTGAAGGAAGAGATGAGATAACTGAAGAACTACTCGCTACTATTGCTATTAGTGGTGTTTATAACACAGTGGTACCCACGAAGCCCTGCTGGTATCAAGGGTGGTTTAGAGCAGTAACATCTGGAGCGCTGAAACAGTCGTGAAAATAAAACCATGGCCAAAACTATTCACACTCGCTTGATGTGCTTAAACGGAAAAGAGACTACCATGCTATTTTTTGTCTCATTTGTTCAGTCTTGAGGAAGCAGGATAAATAAAAGTTTGTAGAAACCAATTTCAAAACCAAGGGAATCTAATGGTGATTATCTGTGTTGAAGATACGGCCAATAAATTTTTCTGCCCTGAAAAAAGTGCCTGAATTTTGGTAGCTGGTTTCTCAAGTTACCCTGAACAATGAGGTTTTTAACAAAAACATGGTTATCTTAGAGGGCTCCAGCTTGAAATTCACTTTAGCTATCTTCTGCCTCATTTTCTGTTACGTAAGAAGGAAAGTGGAAATTATTTGAGGACACCTATGGATTATTTGCGAATAAGGATGTACATGCATGGGCCTAATTTATTGGAGGAATGGCCATTACTGCTGTGACAAGTCAGCTGTTTCCACGTGCAGAGCATCAACCTCACAGGTTCTTTGCATGGAGACGCTCCCTGGTTATGACCATCATTTGCAATACCTGGGGCGTGACCCCAGATGTTCCAGCTGTGGAAACGTTAACCCGATAATCGTGTGAAATGTGGCACTTGGTTCCTGCTGGGGGCACAAATCTCACACGGAGCCTCTGCCCCTGGCAGGATGGGGGCCAGAGGGGCTCCCTGCCCACAGAGAGGTACCCGGGTCCTTGTTTAAGAAGAGGAATCAGGCTCTGAAGGAAAGCCTGGTGGAGGGTGCACTTCCCAGGGCAACCCCCACTGTTGCAGAAAACGCCTGTGATGCAATTCCCTGGCAGACTAAATTACGAGTAAAATACTTATAAAAACCATGAAGGCACACACATTTAATTTAGATTTCAGGATGTTGTTGCCTTTTTTTTCCTATTAAATATTAATTTCCTTTAAAAGAGTGCTTTTGAGCTGTTTTGAGAACACAACTGGTACTCTAATGTCATCTAATTAATTAAGAATTTCATACTCATATGTATTAACAGTCTGCTATTATTGCCGAGGACATTTCACTGGAATTTAAATATATTGAACCAAACATGAATTGCATGTAAGTGGCAATGATCCATACAGTTTCCTGGAAAGGCATGGCTGGGAGATAAACTCTGACTTCACCTCCCTGACCTCAATGTCCCGACAGTACACTGAGACAGCTCAACTAGGATTTCACTCCATAAATTAAGAAATGGCAAGGAAATCACAGAGGTTCTCCCAAAGTGCAGCATAGACAGGGTACTTTGTGAGCCCACTGGCGACAAACACAACCTTATCGGTCACTGACACCCTCATTAACAGAGTCACGTCTCTTTTCTGCTCTGCTGTCCTTTCTCACCTGGCTTGTTGATTCTTTTGACATATTTTTTTATTGGAGATGTTAACAGGAGCCCTGTAATATCCAGAGTCACTGATGCAGAGGCAGACCTGGAGGGAGTTGAAGACATGAGCCACTTCTTTGTCCCCTGAGTCCAGCTCCCATCAAGCTGAGGCACCTTTGGTGCATCCCTGTCTTCTTGTGTCCCCAAGGATGTGTTAGACAGCTGCAGAGAGAAAGGGTGCAGGAAGGAGAAGGTGGGATGAGGGGCTTTAATCACAAGAGATGCATCAGCGGGATGCGCTCTCCTTTGAGAACCATCTCAGTTGTTTCCATTTCCAGGACGAGTTCCCAGCACTTACGCATTACTCTTACACTTGTCTAATACGGCACACATCGATTTTTCCCCTTGCTCTCTGCTGACTGCACAGTCTGAAACACCAAAGACCTTAAAGTCAAGGTCAAGTTTTTATTCCCTGAGTAAACAAGCTTTGGAGAAGGGGAAAGAGGGAGCAAGCACTTATACCAAAAGATTGAAAGCTATTGAACAAATATATTCCTTCTAAAAAACCTCTCTAAGGAAGAAGGCATAGAAAAGATTAATTCTTCCAGTCTGCAAATTCTGCATTAAATAAAATCCTTGCTCCTGAGGAATAAATGTTAAGAGCAGGCCAGTGTGCACATGATCAAAACAAAGCCATTCTCCAATGCTTAAACATGACGTTAAACACTGTGTAGTCAAGGTACAATGAAGCATTAAAAATTGTTTCCATCTTGCTAGCCAAGAAGTTTTTATTTTGCCCATGCACTGATTACTTTTATTCCTCATCATTGTATCTAAGCATTGATCCCATTACATCAAATTCCCAGTGTTATTTTTGAGCAATTAATGACTCCATCCATTATGTTTGCCCATTTGTAATTAGAAGCAAAGTTAGACAGAAAATGTCTGGCTGCTTATCTGTGTTTCATGGACTCCCTTGAGCCTACAAATTTGGCTGGGAACTTGGTAAGAAATTATTTTGGCCAAAGATTTTGGACTGTTCTTGCTTGTCTTGAGCTGAGATACAAAGAGTTCAAGTGTTTTGGGGCTTCTGCTTTGGGTTTCTGCCAGACAGAGGAATGGGTCAGTACGAAAATAACTCTGCAGCAAGGTGGAGGTACAGGAGCTGCCTCACTGGGACAGAGCTGGGTCCCATCCAGACCCAGGGCTGGCATCAACAGCATCCCAAGCACAGGCAGGTGTAGATACAGCCCTTGCCAGCCTCAGCCCTGTCTCTCGAGAATTGATTCAAAGCCCAAAGCCTGCTGCTTTATGCTCTTTCTGATTTCATTATGCTTTTTCTGATATTTTTCATTAAAATGAGTTAATATGAATCTGGTAATAATTGCAAGCTGATGTTCTAGCTCTGTTTGGAAACAGAGGGTCCCAGCTGGAGCTGACAGCACAGGTTTGGGACAAAACAAATTATCTTATGCAATTCAGTTTAGCTGTTTTCAACGCTAATATAATTAAATGAGACCAAGTCTACAAGGAGAGGTAATACCTTTTATTAGAACAAACTGATGGTTTGGGCTAAAAAGCAGGTATGTTTTTTAGCAAACCCTTTTTCAGGCTTGTATGCCAGAAAGCTTGTCAGTGTATCAGCCGGCCCAACAAATTATATTACTTGTCTGTATAAATAGGGCTTCAGTCATATCCTTAGATGATAACAGCAACAATAAAACTGCTAACGTAATTAAAAGCAGTTGGGGATGATTGAATGCCATTTCACAGAGCATGGACAGCAGAGCTGGACATGAAGTTTCCCAAGAATAGCAGGGTGGAGCCATGCTGCAGACACAAAAATATTTGTACTTTTCCCTTTGTCTTTACTCTGCAATTCTGATTTTACTTACACCAGTGTAAATGGAAGCCACAGCAGTGATCCCGTTCGGATTTTGCATTTGTTTTAGAACAGTCTCACAGCTTTGTGTCTCTAATGCAGAGGATAAAAGTAGGTCATCCATTTTCTCCACCATCCTGCTATCTCAGTAACGTTAACCAAAAAGAACAGTGCGTGCACATTTTATCTGGCATCACCGTCACCATTTTCCATCAAATTATGACCCTTCAGTCCCACCATTGGAGCGATTCCCAGAAAACGGCAATAATGTAAACAAGGCAATAATGCAAATGATGAAAAAAAAAAAAAAAAAAAAAAAAAAAAAAAAAAAAAAAAAAGAAAGGAAACAAAAAAAATAAATCCTCCTAAGGTGGAAAATGGATTGACAATACACCAGCTTAGCTTTCCCTGATGTTGTTTATTTTCTTATTACGTTTTTAAAGCAAATTGTCCCCAGACACCTCCCAACTGACTTCACAGATGCAAATAGAAACAATTTGTATGTCACAGTGCATCTTAACAGAAGCAAATCAAGACTTGTAAGAAGGGAGTCAAGACAGGCAAGATAAGAAGTAGAGAATGATTAAACAAAATAATTTTGGAAATTTAGGTATTAGAATTTGCTCTCTGGGTGAAAGCAAAGCATGCCATCAAAGAGCAGGGATGTTAAGAAGTTTTTATAGATAAGATTAGGTGAGGTGTGGAAAAAGTATCTTCCAGAGAGAGGTAGGAGACAATAAGATGTGCAACAAAGGGGCTGGAAATATGTGAAAGCCGGGGGGAAACAAACCAGGGAGAGAGCTGAGGGCACGTGCGGAGCAGCACTTGTCTGCTGGCCGGGATCCAGGTGATGCTGTGCCACATCCGGCACCAGGCTCTGCCCACGGCTGTCCCCATGAGCCACCAGGGGCCCTTGACCGCAGGAAATAGCTGCTGCAGGTGTCCCATGCAGCACTTCAGTTTCGTCTTATTTCCTTTTTTTTTCAAATGCTGTTTCCAAGGCTGCACTTTTGAGTCACCAGACAAAACTGCAAGCTCCACCAGTCTGGGAGAGAGAGCGCTGCTGACATGCGCAGAAATGCTCCAGAACGCCCTAAATAAGCACTGCCAATGTTTATTTCTAAACATCAGAGAACCAGGGAAATAGAGTAGCACTTTGACTGTTTTGATTTGGAAACATTTGTGCAGATTCAACACTTGTCTGCAGCACCCTTCTGGGATGAAACCACATAGGTACAGCAAGTGCCAAAAGTGCAGACACAGAATTTGGAGGGGAAATTCCAAAACTCTGTGTAATTTTGAAGAAAAGCCATGTAAAAGAAGTCTGATAAGGCAGAAAAATTGTATTTCAGATAGCTCAATCCCTCCACAGCCATAACTCTCCCAGGAACCTCATGCATTTGTTTTGTCTTAACAAAAAGTCACTAAAAGAGTCACATTTAAAACTATTTAACTATTTATGACCTAACTTCATTTTAATTATTACCTACTAAAAGCCACTGCAGGCCATGAATTTTTTTTAAATGATTGATTATTTACATATAGATCTATATTTAATAATACCTACCTTCATGTACAAGGGAGGGAACATAGAACCAGGTTCCTGGTGATCCCTACTTCTTATTATACCATCAAATGTGGAAGAAGATTTGTCTAATGGAAGGCCTAGCACTGAAATTCTTGATAAAAAATGTATGAAGCTCAGAAATAATCATAACTGTTAACACTGTGTTATTAATCATTAATTTTCATTACTACTATTGATCATCATTATTATGTAGCCACAATAAAGACACTGGCACTGGCATATCCAGGGTGTGATGACAGGGAGTTTTCTGCCTCTTCTTAAGGACTTTGCTGGGCTAAAAGCAGTTTTTCCAGGTTTTCCTTCTCTGCAATGCCAGGGGCTGGGCCTTCTCCCACTCTCCCTGGCTCAGCTTGGCACTCGACATTACAGATTAGTATCAGAACAAGTGTTGGGAAAGAGTGAGTTATTTGATGTTTCCTCCCTCTTTTAAATCTATGGATTATTCAAAAGAGGCTGATCCTGACACTGATATGGGAAGCGGAAAGTGAAAAAACCCACAAATCAAATCGCAAGCCTCCTGCTCTTCACTAGCATCCCCATACAGGAGCAGATGTTCACGGAAAACAAGTAACACAGAGAATATCTTTGGAGGAATTTGTTACTACTTATTTACAAATACAGCATTGAGGGGTTGCTCCAACACGGTTTGCAAATTCTGGACATTCTGGGTATTCATCCAGTGCCTGCCATTCTCCAAACCCATTCCGACCCTGCTATGAGCGGCAGCAACATTGCTGTGTATGTATCTTCTGCATCTATTTCCCTTTCCCCTGCTGGAGCCTGGATAATACTCATTCCTCAGTGCTGTGATCACAGCGGAAAGCCCAAGCCACTCTTTTTCCCTGAAACATAATTCAGTAGGATATTATTTCATAAAAAAAATATGACTGGTATATTTTTGTTTCACATGAAAAAGACTGGGATTCAGTAATGCAGACATGGCCTCACGGGAATGAAATATCTGCCTATATTTGGCTACACAAATTTAATTTTTGTTAACCCTAAAGTGGAAGGAGAATTCAGTATATTTAACAGGAGTGACTGGCAGAGTTGTCTGCACTGAAGACCACAGTACAATTGCCTTGAGCTGAGAATAATAATAGAACTGGAAATTATTTTTGAATTGTGATGTCCCGGAGAAAGGTTTTTTAAAAGCAGCCAAGCATGCTCTGAGTCACTGCAGCAAGGCCACCGAGCCCTGTGCTGCAGATTTGTCACTGCTCCATTCCAGCCACTGAGAGTCAATCTGCACCTGGGGTTGTAGGAAACAGGGACAGGTAGGAGGAAAGGGGAATAAACTGAAATATGGAGACAGGACAGTTCTGGGGAGACCTCATTGTGGCCTTCCAGTAATTAAAGCTAATAAAAAAGAGGGACAGCAAGTTTTCACACGGGCAGATAATGATTTGAGCCTTAACGGTCTTAAACTAAGAGAGAGAGTTTTGGATTAGATGTCAGGAAGAAATTCTTTACTGGAGGGTGGTGAGACGCTAGTACAGGCTGCCCAGAACAGCTGCAGGTTCTCCATCACTGGAAGTGTCCGTGGCCAGGTTGGATGGGGCTTGGAGCACCTTGGGATGGCAGGAGGTGTCCCTGCCCATGGCAGGGGGTGGAACAAGATGATCTCCAACGTGCCTTCCAACCCAAACCATCTGTGATTATATGAAAATAGAAGAAAATGGCACTAGCAATGCACAGTGAATGAATCAGAATTTTCTAACCCCGCTGTTGGGCAGGGCACTGAAATACATCTTGATTTCCTGCTCACCGATGTAGCTAAAGCACCCATCTTCTCCTGCGGAGTCTAGAAATAGACAGGTAAAGGCTCCTGTGTTATGAAGGGCATGAGAACCACCTGTAGGAAATGACTCTTTATTAGGAATGCCTCGCTATCCTCATTATTGCAGCAGAATCCCAAAGAGCTGCAAGGAGGGAGGTAAAAAGTACTGGATATGTTTCTGAGGCAACAGAGTCCGGCTACCCCATCATGACAATGTGATAGTGCCTGGTGTCCAGATAGACTCTGAGCAGAAGAACTTTCAAACCAATGAGATGAAGAGGCCAAGGCCCAGAGAGAAATGAGATTGAAGCGTGTCAGTGGCTGTTGATGAGGAACAGCTGCAATCCTGCACCAATCCAGGGATGAGGAGGTGTTCCCAGTGATGCTCAGACTGCCACAACAGGGATGCGGGAGCGTTGCAGGCAGCTCACAGCCCTTTCCCTCATAACTGCCCTGTCTGTGGGCATATTAAAACCCCCAGCTCATCTGCTGTTAATGAAGAGGCTTTAAAATAATACACCCCAAGGGCTTGGGCAGCTTCAGGTGTTTTTGGGGGGCTGCAACATCTGAAGAGCTCCACCACCATGAGATGTCCCTAAGTCCTTTGGCTCTGCAGCCCAGGCCGCCAGGGCTCACCCACCACAACATCCTGAGCACAAGGATGTGCCTGGTGGTTTAGAGGGTCCCTGCTCTGCAGCGAGCACTGCTGGGGAGGAAGGGGAGCTTAAACACCAGCGAAACAGTTGTCTGAGAGCACCAGAGCCAGAGCAGAAACTGAACCGGTCACGAACAGAGCCGGTTCCACAGCGACTGTTTGATTAAGGCTATTTTTGGAATTGAAACTCACGGGTGGGAAGGGAAGCAGAAAGCAGATAAATTAGCCTTTAAAAGCCACGCAGCCACATTGCTGAGCTCTCTCAGCCGTTTCAGGCAGCGAGGAACAGAGGACACGATAAATCCCTCTTTGTTCTTCTGCTCCCTCTCTGCGCCGATGGTGAGATAAGACACAGGCAAGGGTTCATTTTGCTGGTAAACCACGGCGTTATTCATTAACCTGCTTGGCTAAATAAAGACCTGATAAGGGCAGAGCCCTGCTGGGGGCAAACCCAGATGTGGTGGGGCCTGAAGGTGACCATGGGGTGGGCAGGAATGTCCGTGTCCTGTGCCACGGCCACCGAGTCACCCACGGTCACACACACCCAGAGTGCCACCATGCTTTGGGGCACAGACAAAACTCCGTTTCAGCAGCCCCCTTTCTGCACAGCAAAAGCAGGGATGTTGAGGAAAGGTGGCGATGCACTGTCGGATGAAGGCATTGCTTCCTTTTAGCAGCTGGAGATGCGACAGGAGTGATAACAGTGAGAAAAGTAGATGAATATGGATATTTTAGTTTGGTTGTCAAATCTAAAAACAGGGAGAAAATGAGTAAATTCAAGTATTTTCCTCCACAGGAAAAGAAATGGTCTTTTTTTTATTATATAATTCTGGTTTAAAAAATCCTTTCCTAAAATTTAGGTCAGTTTTTAAACAACAAAGCTTGTTTCCAAACAAAAAGTCAAAATATTTTGTTTTGATGATGTTGAAACAAAATGCCTCCGTATCTCCAAACCATTTCTTTTTGACATGTCAGAATGAAACATTTGTACACTTTCTAATTTTTTTCGCAAATACCGTTGGTTCCTGCATTTTTCAGTGAACTTATCCATTCGAGGAATGTCACTCAACTCTAAAAATTACCATACATATAGAGCTACCTCTGTTACCACATTATGTCTCATGCAAGCGTGCCAAATGTGAATTCCTCACAAGGGAGCTGGTTAGACTTCAAAGCTGACCGATAAAGCCTGAGAAGGCACAACGCCAATTAAAAGGGTCAAAATGTTCGTCAACTTTCCTTCAACCCTCCTCGGGGTCCCACTCTGCAGGTCAGTGCTGTGAGCCACAATCAGCTGGGCTGTATTGCCATCTTTCAAGAGCGCATATTGGGGGGACAAAGCAGAAGCTCACACCCCCACACAGGAGTTCAGATTAGCGCTGTATGCATTTTATGGATCATCACAGGGGCCCTGCTGATCTGCAGGTCTCTGCAGGTATCTAAAAAAGGTCTCTGCTGGCTTCTTGCAGGGAGGCTCTGTGGGATCTAGCCATAAAATCATGGACACGCCTGGAAAACTTTGAGTCCTCCAGAGCCAGAAGATTTGTGAAAGGAGCCATGAAACAGAACCATCCCTCTACACAGCCCCGAGGAAAGAGCAGCCCAGGAAGGCTGGTAGACAGCTGCAAAGCTTGGGGTGACCCTTCTTGTCTCATTTGTCTTCAGAAAGCGTCTTCTAGACTTCCTCTGAGGGTCTGATCATCAGCTCCCTGGTTAAATATTGTTGGACTGGGGGTGTTGCATGATTTTGATGCTCCTGGTGTCTGGGTGGGAGAGAGAAGCCCAGGTCCTGCTGGGGTGGTGGGGTTTCATGGAGACTGGCAGCTTCCAAGGTGCCAAATGCTTCTCAGCACAGCACCAGGGCACATGCATCTGAGGCCACAGCTGGCACACACCAGAGCTTCATTAGCTCCCACTGATTTAAACAAAAACCCCCTCTTTGTTGCTAATCACTCCATTCGGGGTTGCAAAGTCCACAGAACCAAAAATATACCCAGTTAGTCAGCAGGTTTGTGAATATTTTGAGATAGTGGAGGTCAAAAGTCAGTTTGCTGGCATTATCTTGATTATCCTATGGAAGTCTTTTCTCAAAAATAGTCTCCAAAAATGCAAGTTTTGCAAAACTTGGAGCGGGAATCATTGGAAAACATTAAACGTGCTCACCAAGCTAAATTCACATGAGGGCAGTTACTGTGTAATAGGCAGATGCTTCTAACTAACCTTTTATGTTTCGGTGCTTATTCACATCCAGGAACAATATTATAGGTGTAAGGTTAGAATAAAAAATAATAACTTCCTAAAATCATAATGCAGGGGTTTTATATTCAGATTTACCGGGTGCACGCAGAATCATGGAATTATAGAATCACAGAATGGCCTGGGCTGGAAAGAACCTTTAAAACCATTTTGTTCCAACCCCCCTGCCGTGGACACGGACAACTTCCACTCGACCAGGTTGCTCAGAGCTTCATCCAACCTGGCCTTGGACATTTCCAGGGATGGGGCATGTGCATTTATGGGTTTTTTTAATCAAATCATAGGTTTAAACAAGCTACAGGGGTTGCTGGTGTCAGGACAGCTGGCAAGCATGGAGAGATTTTTTAAGGGATCTGTTTCTCCAGGCTATTTTCTTGGTCATCCTTACTGGTCAGGGATGCCGGGGATGCCTGGGCTGGGAGCACAGATTCCCTGTGTTCTCTGTGCAATGTGACTTCTGGCTGTGGAAGGCACCAAAATGATCCTCCGACTTCCCTTATCTGCCCGCATGCACACACAGACAATTTGTACACCTCCATCTCATTCCGCTGTGCTCCATTACAGTGATTTATGTGCTGTCTGTCATCTGGAGCACTGGAGCTCCAAGTGAGGGAAGAGCAATAAACAAATAATAATCAGCAGAGATAACACAGCAGTGAGTCCACAAATGCTGCCCCCAAACAAGCAGCAGTGTTAAACTCCCAAGGAAAGGGATTAGGGGGCTCATGGTTCTCCTGAGAAGGGCAAAAGAGGGAGGCTTTGGCAAGGGGTTAAAGCCAATGGAGGAGTGATCCAGCACTTTGAAAGACAAAGGCAACGCCAGAATGGATTAGCTGTGGAGATGGAAAAAGAAATCTGATATTGTGAAAGGGGAAAGGGAGAGCTCCTGTCAGGGAGGTAAAGAGAGAGATAGTGGCAGGGAGCGAGGCTGGATTGGGCTGCAGTGCTGAATGTGGTGGGAGCATTGAATCCCCCCTGCCCAGCCAGGAGAGTAGAGCAGGTGTTGTGTGTGCCACAGAACCTGATGAGGCTAAAAAATATTCCTTCCTTTTACCCCTGTGACCATGCCTTGGATTGCTGCTTGTCACCTCAAGGCTCTTTGTCACAGCCAGAGTGCAGCACTGCACTGGAGGCTTTCCAGGGCTGCAGGAGTATGACATGTCCAGGTCTGTGCCAGCTGTGCAGGGACACAGGTGGGTTTGGGAAAGGGCCTGGGGGTGGAAAGGACAACAGAGATGCAGCTCCATCCTTATCCATGCCAAAACTCCCCTGGCACGTGATGGGATTCTTGGCGACTCCTGTGCATGGCCGGGAGCTGGGCTAACTGATCCTTGTGGGATCTTTCCAGCTCAGGACATTCCATGATTCTCCCTGCACAGTTTGTGTCACAGAATCACTGGCACAACAGCACCGTGCTGGCCCCCAGGCCAGGGCACACACCCAGCACCAGCTACGGGGCCTGCATGGCTGAACAGGAACCTCTTCCTCAGCACTCAGCATCCCTACATGATTAGAGAAGAAGTGGGGCCCTTTTAGGGATTAGCGGATGGTAAATTATTCCCTTCATTTGTTATTCGTGATGAATAATGAATTATTCTCATAACATTTACTATGCTGTTCATTTATTATACAGGACAGGGGAATGTTTAGAAGCTAATTATTGCTAGGAAGGCTCTGCACTTGCAAAATATGTGACTTTTGCATATTTTTATATGCGTGCTTTAAGTGGGGGAAGGGCTGTTTGTCTGTCTTAGCAGGTTTGTGTCCCTCCAACACCCAGCCTCACCACCTGCCTGCAGGCGGGACAGATGTCCCCCTCACCATCAGCAGCCAAGCTGCTCTCCCCCTTTTGCAGGAGAAGCCCCTGGAGTAGGTCCGGAAATTAAATTGTCACTTCTCCTTACGTGCAGCAGAAAGGAGCAGCGTTTTGCTGGCTGGTGGGGCAGGGCTCCACACCAGCGTCACCATGGCCACTGTACACCTCCCATCACCCTGTCACGAGGCTGCCACCGCTGCCAAGGCCTCAGCAGCTGCATCCAGGGAGAAATCTTACACTTCAGTGCCATGTCAGCCGTGAGCCAGGGGCTGCAAATGTCTATGGGCTGGGAAATGCCCGGAGCAGTGAGGGATGGCAGGGCTCAGTGCCAGGCATTGCTGGAGAAGCCAGAGAGCCAAGTCATGGGGAGCCAGGAGGAGATGGCCTCCTGAATGGAGAGAGGTTGGGGACATTGTTTGTTCTGCTCTAAGTACCGTGTGGGGAGGCTAAGTGAGTAATATCCTTAACAGTGCTCTACCAAGGGCTGTAAATTGTCAGTTGTCAAAATGAACTGTGCTGTGCTGCTGCTCACCAACAGATTTATCCAGGCCATTTACAGCTGGTAAATAATTTATCAATTATTTTGAAAAATGCTTTTAAGGAGACTCGAGCCTCATGTCCATCTCCTCTCCCCTGGGTGCAAGGCAGAGCACTCTGCTGGCTCGCCATGGCCAGCTGTGTCCGTGTCCTGCCCCCACACGGAAGGGTCATTGTCCTGGTTTTTCCTGAGTGTCCAGCTACAAGAAGCTGAGCTGGCAGAAAGGTTGCAGTGTCCCCACAGCTTGGCCCTGGTTGTTGCTCCCAGCTTGAAAGGGAGCATCACAGACCCAGCCATGCCTGCGCCTTTCCAAGTCCTGTGTGACAGCTTGTGGGTCCAACCCCCAGCTGGAGAGAGCTGGCAGAGAAACCACTGACCTTGATTGAGCAAGATACATTTACAGCAGCAGATGAGCTAGTTCTGTGCTTCCTAATATCCTCCTTATCTACATGATGTGCCTAATATCAATGTCCTCTTGTGGCTTCTAGAGATACCCTTACATATCTCTGGATAACTGTTGCCAGAGCTAAGCCAGTGAGAGGTTTATAAACCCATGGGGAAAGATAGTTCAACACCATGTTTCTGAATAATTGATTATCACACGCTTCAGAATAAAACTGATCTTCAGTGATACCCTTTTGGCTGTGCCTCATCATTCCCTTTTGTTTTATTTTCATTCCCCAGCAGAAATCTCTCTCTACCAGCTGCCTTTGTAACCTGGTAAGAGCATTGTGAGCTGCCAGTAAATGATCTTTTATTTTATTTTTCATCCTTGTAGTGGTAAATTATTGTGTCAGCACAGAGACGATGCAGGTGACTAACCTCATAAAATGTAGTAAATGATTAATAAAATCTCAAATAACAATAGCTCCACAGGCAGATCATAACTCGCCTCTCAAGCAGCCTCATGCCTTTAGAGAACGCCGGCTGATTGCTCTGTTGGTGAGATTTGTTTTGCCACGAGACAACAGAGAAATGCCAACCTAGGAACAGCTTGTGAGCACTGAAAAGAGATCTCGGCAGATTTCAGAGGGGATGAGGTTTTGGCATGCAGTGACAGAAGTGGTCCCCGCTTCCTCAGAGATTTCTGGAGCAAAACAACTGTCCAGTGGCAAACAAGGGTTAAGAGCAGATAAAATCCTTCAGAAAAGTCTTGCCTGGATCCTTGCCTGCCCTTCCAGTGGGAAGCTGCCTGGAAGCTGGACCACCAGTCAGCAGGTCTGGGAAAGGCTTGCACATGAAGACACTTTCTGTCCATGTTCAGTTTTACAGGATCCACAAAACTCAGAGGTACGGAGGCTGTGCCTCAGCTGCATCCCCATCACTTTGGCACTTACCTCCACAGACACAGTGCAGCACACACACAAAAAAAGCCTTTCTTGAAGCAACTCTTTATTCCCTGAAGGCACCATATGGGACAGAAACCTCAGAGAAAGGGAAACAAACTGTACTTTTCCACGCGACTCCAACTATTAATATTCCAGTATTGGCCAAGCACTTGTAGAGCTGTAACGAGAACATCCTCTTATGTGCTGTTTCCAGGATTTATGCACAACAAGCAATACATAAATATCAATTAATGAAGCAACTATAGAAAAATTAATTAAAACATGAGAGGATAGAAGCCTCTATTCAGCCCCCTAAAAAGGAATGACATGTTCATAAACCCCTCCCTCCTGCTCAGAAGAAAGCTCTCAATTCCAGAGGAAGGAAACCATTAATTTTTTTTTAATTGTACAATACTTTTAAATTAATTTCCATAAGCACCGCGATGGAAACAGCAAATGGGGGAGGGAAGATTGAAGATTTCAGGCTTAAATTAGGACTCGGGAGCTGTCTCTTGCCTGCTGGTTCTGATCCAAATTCCCTCTATCCCTTAATTTCTCTGTGATGGCAGAGGTGCAGACAGCAAGGAGCAGCCTGGCTGGGGTCCTCCATGAAGTCCACAGTGTCAGGGCTTAACTAATGCCACCTAAACCTATAAACCTAAAGCTATAACCATTAATGCATTAATTAGCTTGAATTAAAATTAAAACTATTAAAGAAGACAGCTGAAGGTGAAACCCCCACACTCATGGCGAGGCTGCTTTTTTTCCCTGCGCAGTGTTCCAGCCACAATCTGGACAAGCTTTGTTGGTAGAAAGTGGCAGCTGAGTTGACCCCGGCTCCAACACAGCCTTGGGATTCTCTCCATTGGCCATCCCAGGATGTAGCTCATCCTGCTGGAAGGAAACATGGAACAAAACAGGGAAATGGACAAGGAGCATCTCATGGGCCGGCCAGGCACAGAGCCATGGATTGTGCTTGGCAGGCAGCGTGGGCAGGCTGGAAAACCTTCTGCAACCTGCTCACCTCCAGATGACATCTGTGACTGTATTTTTCCTTTTTTCTGTGCCTCAGTGATTGTCCCTTTGGGTCCCGCAGAGTTCTGGTGCCAAGGAGCTGCCACTGACTGTCACGGCCAGGCACTTGAAGATCATGGGTTGCAAACTGCAAAACACTCTGATCCTATTTTTCCTCAGGCTTTTCCAGCTGAGAGCCAGGGATATCTATTCACTTTCAGTGGAGAAAAAGTGGATCAGTGTGACTGCCTTTTACAGAAAAATAAATGGAAAACAGGGCAACTCAGCAATGTTTTCCCTGCTTTTCCAAGAAGTGCCCAAGACCTTCATCAGTGGAGGGGGTGAGCACATCAGTACTTGGATAAATAAATTGCATCAGTGTCTGCTGCATACGTCAGTGCTCTACAGAAACACTGGTTCAGGGACACACAGGAACAGCCAGTCTGTTCCACACAAACACCACGCACTCACTGCCTGCTCTCTGAGGGACTGCGAGGGTTGGACCCTCATTGACACCACCAACCATAACAATATTTTCCTTTGCCATCACCCAGAGCTGAGACTCTAGAGTGTTTTCCTTCAGGCAGCACCCTGCTGACTTTGTGTGCAGCTGGAGGTTTGCCCATCTTGGTTTGAGCCAGCACTTCAGGAATGGATCAATACTGCTCCCACCCAGCAGCTCAAGGTGCTTAGCAAAGAGCAGAACTTCATTTGACCTACAAAATACAGGAAGGTTTACAGCATCTACCTCAGAGCTTGATGAACAGATGCAGATTTTCTAAAAATCACTGTGCATGTGAGCCCAGGTGTCAGGAAGGAGCTGCTGAAGGCACCAACCTTCAGGCCATGCCTCGTCCCCTGCTGTCCCCTCCCAGGCAAAGGTCACTCCTGCCTTCTTAACACTTCCCCTCCTCAGTGAGGAGCTGCTCCATTGAGTTATTTTGCCGTCTGCATTTATCAAAAACATCATCCATTAGCTGTAATAGGTAAAAATAGTATTTTGCATGTGTCTGGGGTTGCCTCCTTCAAGCTCCTCACCAACGGTATGAAATCAGTTCTTACAGGGAGCTGGGCAGGTTGGTGCCTTTATTAACGTGTCTGTAGTCCCACAGATGGCTGAGGATGATGTTCAGAATTTACAACAGTGCAACAGGGAAGCCAGCCAAGACCTGAGGAAGGCAGTGGTTGGGTCAGAACCCGAGCTCAGAGTTACCAGAGACCCCAGCTTAAATGAGGGGAATCTAGAATGGGTCCCACCTAACACCATAGCAGAGTGGACTCAGCCTGTAGCTTTAGCCTGCCCAGACCACGTTGATTTGCTCTTTTCCCTTCTTTCCACCCTTCCAGCAATACCTAGAGCTGTGCTAGCAGCAGCTGGTTCATTGCTTCCTGCTGGGGGAAGCCGCTCTGCCCAGCGTCGTGTCTGAGCATCCTGGTGGTGATGAGTTAGCACCACCATGGCTCGGCCTTGACCAGGGATCTTGATGCCTTTGCTGCCTGCAACTCCACCTGGCATCAGCTCCCACGCCAGGATGCAGCAGGACATACAGCCCGTTTCCTCATTTAACAGAACTTGTTAATTTTTCTCTTTTATAACCTGCAGCATTATCAGCAGCAAATTACTGCTATCGATAACTCATTAGCAAATAAAATGAAAGACAACGCTGCTGACATCTGTATGAAACCATGTCTGAGTGGCTCTGGCTCCTGCTTATTGGGCTTTTAGTATTCATTAAGGCTGGTAAACGGTATGTGTTTAAAATGCTGATCTATGCAGCCATGTGATGAACTCTCAATCTGCATTAGCTGAGACAGCGGCTCGTACCAACTCTGCTGCCTAACGAACTTGATTTATCATAGTTTCCTAAGCTCTGTTTATGAGGCTGTTTTGTCTGTAATGACTTAATATTTTTTTCACATGGGAGAATTTATCAACATCTGTGCATCACATTGTGTCATGTGTCCGGGTGGCCTTGGTTGTAGCTGTAGAGCAGAGCTGGGGCAGAGTCGCTCTGCTGGGAATCCTGTGACTGCTTTCCAAACGACAGCTGGTTTAAAAGGTGGTGCTTCCTCTGGCCATTTGTATCAAAAGAAGGAAAAGCCCATTATCATTTCCTCTCCTGTCCTTTCTCTGTGTGGTTGAGGAAAAGGAGTGCAGGGCTGTGGGGCTGGGGAAGTCCCTGCCACGGGCTGCCAGCCAGGTTGGGCGGCAGATAAAAAGATGGGTTGGACGTCTGTACTGATAAAAAATGGCATTTGTGCACGTCACCAGGCACTGCGCATGCGGGATGTTGTTCTGACATTGACTCTGTCCTCTCCAGCAGGCTTGACCCTGACCAGATAAGATGCTCTGTGCTGTTCTGGCTCCTCTTATCTCTTGAGGCTGCAGCCCCATCACATCAAGGATACACAGAACTGTTCCCTAGCTTGAGTACCCACAACATTTTCACCTGGTGCCCTCAAAACCTGGCTCGCAGTCTGCCAAAAGCATGACTTCAGACACTTTGTGCATGGCATGCTGCTATTAGATGAAGACTGGGCATCTTATACCATCTTAATGATATTCTCAAGCATCTTCCAGTGGCCTCTGGATCCCGTCTGGTCTCCCTCTTGCAAACCGAGGCAGCTCCTTGAGAAGGAATTCCCTTACAGAGAAAATGTCTCTATGCTTTTGTGGCTTTGGGATTTTTTTATTGTCAGCTACATAAATATAAATCTTTTAAAGCTTTAAAAACACCAGAAGCTTTCTCTGATATGGGATTATACCCAGCTTTACTAGAAATAGATGTGGTTTCACACTTACCTGTCTCTGAAGGTGGAAGGTGGACAGACATCAGTGTCTCCAGAGTGGCTGGGATGGAAAGGAAATTGTGAAACACTTTGGGCTTAGGGCACCCAAGCTCTGGTGGGCCTTGCCATGGCTTTGGGAGCTGGTGTTAGTGGCAGATATGAACCCAAACTGCTGGACTCCCCACAGCGTTTCACTTTTAGGAAATTTCCCAGTTACTGGGAAATTTCTTTGGGTGGACCACAGTCAAAAATCAAGAAAGATGACTATTCTTCGTACTCGGAAAAAATCAGTATTTGATGTTGCTATTCAAAGGCCAATAGACCCACAAGAAAAAGACACTTTTGAGCTACACAGGGCATTATTAGGGGGAATTAGGAACCAGGGTGCTGCTCATCCAGTTTCAGGTTTCCTCATGCCACAGACCAGTGTTACAGCAATGGTAGCAGTAGTCCTCTTGTAAACACACTTTACTGGGTCACACAGCACATTTGTTTCCAATTTGCTTATTTCTGGAATTGGGCATATAACTTCTCATCCACAGCATCTGTGGAAATTTTTATTAGAAGGGGAAAAGCAGTGAATAAGAATCACCAGCCCTGGATTTGATTTCTGTCTTGGCCATTAACTCAGGCCATCATTATGTAAACAGCCACTGGGTTGTCTGACTTCATGCATAAAGTCTTGCTGTCATGCAGGGCTGGGGCAACAATACAGGACTTCGGGGGAACATCTCCCTGTCTCTCCATCTACCTGCATGCAAAATATCTCTAAGAATAATTCTCTCCCAAGGTTGAGCTGACTTTTATGGGTTTACTTGGAAATCTTGAAGGGGAAGTGCTATTAAAGTGCGGAGAATGATTATTAACTGATGGAGAGGTATTTTAATGAAATATGCTGGCAAGGTTCCCTGTACTGTGTGGTGCCAGTGTTAAATAGGCTGCTTGAAGAGCTGCATGGCTTTGCTTTCTGAGTGAAAGGCTGAGAAATAACCAGAGCTGCTTCCCCCAGTGCATTTGTTGCTGGGTCATTCTTGTTTCTTGCCATCCCTGCTTCATCTCCTCCCCAGTAAATTCAGTGTCAGCTCAAAAGCTGAAGGCATCCACAGTTGTAACACATATTGCTCTCCTGTTTCTCCCTGCTGGGAAGCCTTTCTCTGGGTGGTCCAGTGGGCTCACACTCCCTTACGTAACCAGCCCCAGAAACTCAGCCAACTCTGTTTCCCCAAAGCTGTCACTGGTCCCAAACACTCCTTGGCATCTGTGCTTTGGTTTATCCCACTCAGGATAAATGGGGTGGGGATGCAAAGGGAATCAGAGGCGATGCAGAGAGACGTGGTTTTTCACCATGATGAGTTTCTTGGAAAGCATCAGTGGCACTGGACACAAAGCTGAGCTGGGCTCTGGGACCACCATCTTAGTGTGGGGAGATCCCTCACCCTGGGCAGGGACCTTCTTTGTGAGGTTTGGTTTTTTTGCATTCGAGTGAAATTGGTTTTGGCTGTAGAAAGCAGGAGAAAGCAGCAATTGTTCACAAAGGCTGATGACCAGACTGGCCACAAGCGGCAGAGCTCTCTGCAGCCCTTGGAGCAGCTGTGCTTGAGATGGGAAACTGCAGCAAGGTCTCCCCATGAGCATACTACCAGATACCATTTCCTTGTGAATGACTTTTTGTGCTGGAATTGGACCAAAACGTTCTCTGTTGAGAGGACCATTTCCCAGAGCTGGGCTCATCCGGAGGCAACATGTCCTCACAGACTGCTGTGGACTGAGAAGGCCCCTTTGCAACCTGACCAAATATTCCTGTATTGCACTCATGTCCTCAGCATCACCAGGGGTAGCAAGTGATTTTCTTCACATAGGTTTTTTTCCCTAGATCTGCAGAAAGAGTCCCAGTTGGGACCTTGGAGTCCCAATTTCTCCTCCTGAGAGCTTCAAGTTAGTCACAAACTCTGGGCATGGACTGATATCTTCTTTGCTCACACTAGCCCTGCTGGGTGCCATGGAGAAGAGAGAACCAGAACTTTGTTTTGTGGCCATCTCTAGCAGTTATCACATCTCCTGGCATGGAAAGCAGGTTGGCAATTCCCCCAGGCTTCATTGAGCCCCTGCCAGTGTGCCATGTGAATGGGAAGCCAGAACAAACCCTAAAACCCCTATAAGAAGAGATCGCTGTAGGAAGATCAACTTCTGCAACCCAGTGCTACCTTCGAGGAACACAGCGAAAGCCAGCCAAAGACACCATCTGTTTGTACTGGAACGTGTAAATTTACATCTATTTCTGAATTCTTGCATTACGAAACTGGAAATGTCTCAGCTGCAGTGTGCACAGGGCACGGAACAGCACGGAGATCCACTCGGTGTTTGATCCCAGGACACAGGGAGAGTCTGTTCATGCTGATACTAAAGGAGCCGAGGCCGTATCAGGCAGCAGGAACCATTGCAAAACTTCTGCATCTCCCGGAGCCTTTGAAAAGCTCTTCCAAAGACTTTGCCAGGCTTTGCCATGGAAGAGTAACAGCTACTTGAGGAGCCAGTTTCCCACGTTATGTATCCAGTGCCTTTTCCCCAAAAATAGCTGGATTTCTGTTTGTGAATCATTCAGATTTGCATCAGTTAGAAGCCTGACTGAACAGCTCTGATTTTTGTTCCTTCTGTTATCTTCCAATGGTCCACCTTAAAGCTCTTTTCTTTCTCTCAGTGCCTGTTCCTCATACCAGAAGGGTGTTTTTTTCCTTCTTCAACCTCCTTTAAATGTCTTGTAGGAATGCCTGAATCTCTGGACAGACAGGTCATCCACCACAGAAGGCCAGCAGCCCCAAAGGCACAGCAGGCAGAGGCTTTGCAGATTGTCCTGGGAAATCCAGAGGTGAATCCCGCCTACTGACCATGGGCTGGAACCCCCTGATTTGGAGACCAGCACTTCAGGTTAACATGGGCCCTTGATCTATTCAATCCCAGCCTCTGGGAGTTACCAGCCTCTGGCATTGGAGTGCATCAGCACAGGGTATGTGCAGTGGTCACTCGACAGAGCAGAAATGCCTTTGGGATTTTTCCAGCCCAGAAGGGCCCAAATCCTTGTTGAATTTTCAGCGTTCTCCTGTACAAAAACAGCGATAAAGATGTGAAAGAAAGGAAGCTGCCACCAGAGTGTGGAGAAGTTCCATGAACTATTCCAGAAATGTTGAGTACCATTGGCACAGAATGCTTATGGTGGGGTTTGCAAGTGTGAATATCCTCAGACTTTGGTGGCCAAGGTGAACATTTGCTCAGCCATGTTCAAGCCTTTCAGTCAAGTTGTGTATTAGAGAGCTCTGTCTTTCTAATGTAACTTCCCTGCTCATTTGTCTCACAAAACCATTGCACCCTCCCCTCGATTAAAGTTGCATGGAGCCTTCAGCTCTGTCAATGGTGTAATTTGCATTTTCCTTGGCTTGTGAGCCTTGGGGCTTTGTCT
This sequence comes from Dasyornis broadbenti, assembly GCA_013397935.1. Taxonomy (NCBI): domain Eukaryota; kingdom Metazoa; phylum Chordata; class Aves; order Passeriformes; family Dasyornithidae; genus Dasyornis; species Dasyornis broadbenti. The sequence goes on along the minus strand of VZRN01006406.1, from coordinate 880,214 downwards.
TGTGTTATATGGGATATGCTATACAACAATTAGCCTGGAACCAAGACAACATGCGTTTACATGATAATGAGCTATTTTCTTCTTCAAAGCCTGACTCAGTGTTGAAAGGATTGTATTCCAGTCATCTTCCAGTTATTTAGCGTGGTTCTTGCCTGTATTTTTCAGGAGGTTTTGGCCAGCCACACTGCTTTGGGATGGCAGGAATACAGCTGCTACGACCATTTGCTACCAGTTCTCAAGGGCTGACAGCGAATAATATGGGACAGGTGAAGAATCAGTTGGGTCCTTCAATTATCATTCTATGGTTGCCTGACATTAGGGTTGTAAACTGATACCAATTTTATTTTTAAAATACAATCTATTTTATAGTTTTAATGCATTAGCTGGCTGCTGTGAAACACTTTCAGCAGCCTTAGTGTATTCTTGCTGTTTTCTGATTTCACAGAGTTTGGGCTCATTCCTATTTATTAATGCTGCCCCTTGGATAATTACAGCTCTCCTCCTCTGTGATCGTTCTGATCATATTATAATTTCCTTTAATCTTCATATGAAATTTCCTTAGTTTCAGGATCCAGAATGAATTTGAGTATTATTGATCAAAATAATGTGCCACATCTTAAAAGAGCCCTTACTACATGGTGTATATTCTTGCAGCTCATTACAGCAGAATCACTTTGAAATGCAGTCTTGTCCTCTTCCCTGTAATGGGAAGAAATGATATCGTCTTGATGATACTATTGTTCCCCCCTTTCAGTGTAGGATTAGCATCAATCAGCTGGACAGCGTGATTGATTTTCTAATTAATAAGGCATTTGTATCAGCTTGCATAACCACACAAAGCTTAATGGGTTGCCTACTGTATCTGAAAACTGATTTCATGTGCGTGAATTTAATCCTGCACTTGGAAGCTTTTTAACCAGTGGCAAGGCTGGGTGGAGAATCCTTCATGTAGAGCTCTCCAGTGTAGTAAAGGATTTAAAGTGTGTTTCACTAATTGCCACAAACAGATTGAAAAGCTTATTTTGAATGAAGGCTTTTGTTCCAAGGCTCAAAAACAATTGAGAGGTGTGGGAAGAGAATTAATGCCCTTCAAGGTGAGCTCAAAATACAGTTGGTGCAGCACTGCTCCTCAGGGGCACTGTCCTGCCCAGCTCAATATTGCTTTTTAGCATCATTTGATTTATCCTAAAACAGTCCCGTGACTATCAAAGTGACCCACCCAGCTTTACCCCGAGCTCTGTGAGCTCCCCAGGGGACAGTGTGACACCCTGTCTGCACGTGGTGGCAACTGTGACCTCCAAGGGATGCTTGAGCTTAGACAATTCCCAGCCCTTTCAGCTCTCCTAAACATCCGAAACAGTGGCCAGAAAAGGGAAAGGCCAGTCAGTAACCTTAACTCTGCCCCACGCCAGTTAAACCTGAGTCCAGCTGCCACAGACATTAGACTGGAGGGCCAGAATGTGACCAGGCAGTGCCGAGGAACTGGGGCACGTCCTTGGTGAATAAATAAGCAGAAAACCTTATTTCCTTGAAGGGGAGAGCTGTTCCACTTCAAGTATCTTTTCTGGGTTACAGCAGCTAATTGCTGTGACAGCATAAATGATTTAGGGTGTGAGGAGCTCCCACCTCACCCTGCATTTGAAGGGCTGTTTGCAGCCAGAGGCATCTGCAGCAATGCACCTGGAGCATGCTGCATGCTGGATTCAATTTCCCTGCCAAGATGGGGATGAACCATCAGTCAAAAGCTGAGCAGAGGGGGTGTCCTGTGGGACCTGGCTGCAAGAAAAACACCGGCTTGAGAAATTCTCATCTGATGCACCAGTTTCTTGCACGTGTGACCTTCCTGCACCGCCAATCCCAGGGGAGCAAAGCTGGAATCAATGAGAAGAGCTGGCATCTCCTTCGGTTCGACTTTGATCTGGCTGCACTGAGAAAATGGTTTAATTCTCATTTTGCATCGTTGTGTCTTTCAACAAAGGAGAGAAACTGCGGGCTCTGCTCCTGGTATGAATCTCCGCTTGGCTGCACGGTCCCCAGGAGCAAAAAGATGAAACAAAAGCTAAATCTTGCAGGCAACCCAAACTAAATGAGGTCAAAGATGTACCATGATTTTAATCTACCTTGTAAATTAAATGCAGTGCAGATGGGAGCATGGTGAAACTTCTTCACAGTCTTCTGCCCTGGCTTACGCCTCCCCAGCCCCCTTGCGCTAAATTATAAATCTGAAGGCGAAAGCTATACAGCAGCGTGGATTTTGGCCCCCAGCCCTAACATACTGTCTAGAGAATGAACAAGCTTCACAGTGTTAAAATAAATAGACTCACATGCGAGCCTGGGATGATTTAAACCAGCTCTCAGTGTGAGAATCAGCGGCCACCCATGTGGTAGATACAGCATCTGGGACAGGCAGTCGGAGATGGCAGCTCATGGGCTAGGGCTGGGACTGGGGAGTCACACCACTCACAGCTGCCAGGAAAATGGGAATATAAACCTCTGGGGGGAAGAAGATGGTGAGAATAACCCTCTGTGTGGGCTGTGCAGGCTGCTACCCACCACCATGCATGGGGCTGGGGGATTCCTGGCCTGGTTCAGCCGATGCACTTTATTCCTTGAACAGAATCATGGAATATCCTGAGTTGGAAAGAACACACAAGGATCATCATGTCCAGCTCCTGATCTGGCCAAAATGGTAAAAGTGGTTTAAAAGGAGGTGGAACTTCCCTTAAATTAAGAACACCCCAAGCTGGCTTTAATTGGCACTCATCTGAAATGATTTACTACATGTACCACGATGGCATCTCATTCTCTGTTGGGGTATAATGGCATGCATTTGGAGCTACACAGATCATCCCTGGCATTTCAGGCCAGTTTTGGCTCCCAGAGGACAGACTGGTTTGCTGCTAAGGAGAACCCCAGTCTGCACCAGCATCTCCACGGGCCTCAGAGCTTCAGCTGAGGACACACACTCTCAAAAAGCCTTTTGTAAAGCAACATCTCAACTCACATGGTATAGAAAGTTCTGTAGTTTCTCTACCTAGGATGAAAAAACAACAACAAAAGGTTGCTGGAGAGCTCTGAGGGTAATAAGGCAGGACAGACTGAGTTCATGCAGCAACATCCCAGGGCAGCGGGACTTCCACAGGGATGCTGTTGGTCAGCTGAGACTGCGCAATCGCTTTAAACCCCCAAGGATGAGGTTTACACTGAAATATTTCAGCACTCCTCGATGAGATTAGTAAAGCGCACTGTCAGAATGACTCAGCTGATGTCTAATAAGGGAGGAGAAGATGGAGTGCGTGAACTTTTGCCTGGAACCTCCATCGTGAGAGACTGGTACAAGCCACCGGCTGTGGGGACCTTTCCTGTCCTGGTGCCCTGGCACAGCAGGGTGAATTTAGGGGCTGGCAGTGCCCCATTTGGCTGCAGGCGGATGCCTCCCCGACAGAGCAGTGGAAAGTGCTGGGTGTGGGACCTCCTGCCCTTGTTCAGATGCTGCAGGAGGATTTCCAGCTCTTGAATTAACCTTGGAGGTTTTCCCAAGCTCTGCCGAGGCCGCTGTGGAGGCAGTCAGGTGCAGGCACGTGCGACCCTGACACAAAGCTCTGCTTTGAGAAGAGCAAAACCTGGCCAGGCTCCTGCCTCCTTGGCTTTCCCTTCACCTCCCAGCCTCCTGACATACCCACTGATTTTTTATATCAGGTAGCACACAATGCACATATCCATCTTGGAATGCTCAGATTGCTGCTCTGGTCTTTGGAACAGCATGGAATGCTGGAGCACCAAGCTGTGGAGCAAGTTGTTAACTGAATTCTCATTTAGATTTCATATTTGTCCTGTGTTTTATCCCTTTGGGGAATCTGTCATCCCTAATTAATCTTGGATCATATAATATCTTCTGTAACCACCTTATCGATTGTTCTAAATGGGAATCATTTATTGTTTTGCTTACTCCATTGGCTAAATGGCATTTTGTTTTCTGAGACCAACTCATCCTTTGCTCATCAGTTCAAAATCACTGGAGTTATTCCATGAATTCACAGATTCCTTTTATCTTGTTAATAAAAGGAGATAAAGCCATCTTCTGTATATAATTTTAATTAATATGGTTTCCCTAGAATGGAGAAGGAGACGAAATATTATCCAGGCTTTCCTAAGCAAGGCCATCTGTATTTCCCAGTGTTTTTGGCTGAGTGGTGAGAAGTGACAGTGAGCACGTTTCTGCCGCAAACTCAGCCTGTCCAGCCAGCAGAGTCAGGGCATGGGGAGACGTCACACTCTGTGTACTCAAAGTGGGACAGGAGCATCCCCTGGTAGCAGAGACTGTTATGACCTCTTCAGAAAACCTGAGGAAATACCTGCTGGAAAGCAGACATGTCTGGTCCTCCCCAGGAAGGCAGTTATGTAAGTTTGACACCCAAGTTGTTTAGTGTTGCATATACTCAGTCTCTCAACTTCAAATATTTCACCTACAAGTAAAAATTATTCCACTAATCAGGTGCACCATAACATTTTTTATTTCATTTTTTCCTAAGAATGTTTTCTCTGTAATGACTTGAGCAAGGTCCCTGGTGGATGGCAGCTCCACGGTGGCAGCCCCAGTGCTGTCAGGGCCACAGCACTTTGCTAAGTGAAGTTACAGTCTATGATACCTAACTCAAGCAGATAGTGGATGAAAAGAGAGATGTTTTCATCTCAATAACTGAAAACAATCTCACTTCGTATCTATAAATACACTCATCCAATTTCCCCCTGCCCTCTGTGTTGTATTACACAGCCTGTGCTATATTCTAGTTTTTGGCAGTGAAGATGAAGAACATTTTATGATTCTCCATCATCTATCCAGGAATAAACCCCTGCTGGACTCAAGCATTGTGCTGTGTCTGGGACTGCCCCACATCACTGATGATTTTTCTGGCGTTACAGAGATCTCTGATCCCAATGACCACCCTCTTCCCAGTTCTACCTCATCCCTAGGGATGCCATCACCTTTGTGATATACCCATAATATCTCTCTGACAACAAATGCTTTGGGAAAGTGACCACATTTTGTAGTTTTGGGAGGGTGTTCACACATCAAGACCTGATCCCAAATCCATTGCAGCATGGAGTTATTCCCACCAACCTCTGCTGGCTGCAGGTCAGGATGCTTTTTGATCTAGAGTAAGTCTTTCCCTAGAAGGGAATATTAGCTTTAGCTGTCTCCTTCTGTCTTTCAGAAAAAAATTCCCATCTTTAAAGGTGAAATTACTTAACTCACTCTGTGTCGGACATCAAGTAATGGTACATCTGGTTTTTTCTTGTGCAGCCCATCACTGCAGGAATGACAGATTATCCAGGGTTAGGCAAACCCCATCCCCCAGCTGGAGAGCAGGGCATTCCCATCGCTGCTGCAAGAGTTAAGGATGGAAGTGTCTGAACAGCTGCCTGCTTAAAACCTCTGGCTCAAGTGGAAATCAGGGCAAATATTACTCGTTTCTTGCAGAAATGATAAAAGGAAATACAAATCCAAAAATATTCTGTTAAAGGCCAGCTCAAAGCAAAATATTTAGATACTCTTGTAATTATTGTTACTAATTCATTTTAATTGAATGCCTGTACATTCAGAGAGGACCTCTTGCTACAGCAGATGAGAAGTGGGGGCAGAGGTACCCCTAGCCCTGCTCACCCTCTGCTCTGTGCTCCAGTGCTCCTCAAAACAAGCACAAGTATTAAGATAGAGAAATGGTTTTCAGGCAGCATTAGATAATTTGGAAAGCACTTGGGAGCTCAGGAATGATTCATGCTGAACAAGGGGAGAGAGCGGCAAATTTCAGGGCGGTTATTTGACTTTTCAGTCTCAAAATGAGCGCTATTATTTTTAACATTACTCACTGATGTCATTGTAGCAGCTGCTTGAAATATGGTGGGGTTTTAAATGGCCTGGAAAAAAAGGGGAATATATTCAGGTGTGTAGCACACCAAGGGCTGGGGTTGCGTGGCTTGGTCAGTGTAGGAGAATCCTCCGGCACAGAATGGACAGGAACTTTTCAGCTGCTATTTGGGAGGAAAGCCTGAGCTTGCAGGGAGATGCAGAGAGACTCAGGCTCTTGTTTTCTCTCCAGTCACAGAGAGATGTGGCTCAGCAGCCATATGTGGCAACACCCAGGGGAAGAGAAGGGCAGAGGGAAGAGCTGCAGGATAAACGCCTCCAGGGTCCTTCTCTTTTGGATCGCCTCCTCCTCTCACCCCTGAAATATTTCAGAGGAAGGTTTATCTTTAATTGCAGAACGTTGTGCGAGTCTCTGTATTATTAAAATGACTCCTGATTTTCTAGGGGTATTCTGTTAATTAGTAGGTTTCTCCTCCCAGCCAGGCTGTAAATGGAAAGAATACATACTAAACCGATTGCCCTACTTATGCAGCTACTCGGAGGAATGCTAAGATGGATTAACATGCATAGCAGAAGGCTTATGACCCTGGGAGACAGAAGAACCTGGAATAACCTTAATATCCTGTCAACTTGCATTACTGAACCTCAGTGAACAAGAAGAGCCTATTTAGCAATGTGTCTTGGAGGAAAAATTCATATCTTTTATCTGCGTTACTCCTCCCTCTTTTCAAATATAAGCGTTGTTTTTTTTTTTTATCTCTCCTGAATTTATTTTTATGAGGCATAATAAAGCTGTGTCACCCCTCCACACCTCTGCATCCTAAATAACATCCCCACAGCATGGAATGGCTCTGCTCTTGAGAGGTGCCTTTGTCAGGCCGTTGTGTGGTGAACACCATCTGCACCCAGCTGGGCAGAGGATGCTGAGCTGACCCAACACGCTGCTGTCACCGCTGCTGTCCACGTGTGACATCAGCAATGTCACCCCTCTGCTCCTGCATGCTCTGCGTGAGGTACCACAGTGCCTGCGCTGGGCAGAAGGAAGGTGAGCTGCCTTAAAATTGTGTAAATCTCCTCTTCCAAGTATTTTATTCTCCTCCATGAATTGCCGTTTTGGATTTCAGATCTGCCCCAGGCTGAGCCCCGTCACCCAAATCCCAGATATTTTTCTGTTCCAAATCATCTCAATCTGGGTGTCTGGTTCTTCCGAAGGTTTGATCCTACTGGAAAGACGGTACCCACAGTCTTAGCAATGCACAGCTCAGCCCTCCCAAGCCGCTGCCATCCCATCAGTAACTACCTAGGGTAAGCACGCTCTTCATGGAATGTCCACCCCTCAGAGCTCTGTTGTACATTTAACACCTGTGAGGATCCCTGGAGTCCATGGAGCTAAACACACCCCTTTGTGTGGAAGTGACAGCTTAAAAGTCCCTTAATGCTGGGGACAACCCAGCCCTGGCCACCCCTCTCTGGTCCCAGGCGCATCACACAAGAGCTTCCTGTGCTGGAGGGGCACATTTTAACGGGAGTGCTCCCATGGCAGGCAGAATCTTCATCAGCATTAATTATTCCTCCTTCCCTCGCCTTTCCACTTGGGGTTTAGCTCAGCCTTGATAAAAGAGGGGTTATTTCTCTAATAGGAAAAAAAAAAAAAAATAGTCAGAAATGCATCTCACAATTACAGAGTTCAGTCTAATTAGGTCTGAAAAACACACATGCAATTGCCTTATGTGTCTGCTCCTGAGATTCCCTTTCAGTGTTAAATACGTGTGGAGCACCTTCCCTGATAAATGACATTTTTCTTACAGTTCACAGGGAGCAAAAGGTGCCCTAAAGAGGCAGAAACACAGAGGAGAGAGTCCTGTGCTGTTGCCCCTCAGGAAGGTCGGTTCCCCCCAGCCCTGCTGCAAGGGACATTCCAGAGATCTGGAAGCAGAAAGTAGCCCCAGGGTTTGGGACAACTCCTCATGTCTGTGGGGAAAGGGAGAAAAACGTGCTGAGCATAGAAATAGGTCAGGGCTGAAGCAATGCATCCTCCAGGTGCTTTGCCCTTAAACAGAGGAAACACCAGACGCTGTTTCTATTCAAAGTGAGGGCCTTGGGCTCAAAAGCCCTGGTAGCAAATGCATAAGGAGGGAAAGCAACAAATGCAAGTATTTCTTCTGTAGGAAGGAAATTAGAGAATATAGTGAGGAAAAAACCCCATCTGGGACACATACAGTATTTATTCCAGCTACATTTTTCAAAAGCAGCAACCCGAACTCCGTGCCTGCTGAAGGAAATAATTCAGTTCTCACTAAGGGAAATAGTAAAACTCTCATTTAACAGGATAACTGCTCCTACCCCAGCCATTGCTCTCTGCCTGTGGGTGCAGTGATGCCTGCTTGGGCTGCCCACCCTCCCCCTCACCACTCCATGCAGAGTCTGGTGCCAAGGGATCATGGTCCAGCATTGCCACTTTCCCAACATATCCTTCCCCAATGGAAAAATGCACCCATGTGCAACACGTCCTAGCTCTGTAGAAGATGTGTCTTTTTTTTATAAAAAGATGTATTTGGAGCTGCAGGGTGTGCAATTGTTCCATGGGAATGGACTGGGCATTCACTCCCCTATTGTGACCTTGACAGCAAAGAAGGAGTGGGGGGATACAGGATCCAGGACAGGTGTTCCAGCACTTGTCCCACAGTGGCAGGAGAGGGGCGACTGTGTGGGAAGGGGCAGAAGACAGATCAGAGCCCAGCTAAAAGGTCAGCCAGGCTCTGTCAAGCCTGCATCCTCCCCCAGTGAGGAAGTGATAACCTTCTTTACATCATAACCTGTCAAAAATATAAACATAATGTATCGGCCTGAATGTGTCAACTAAAGCCAGGGAGAAAAATGTCTCTGGGACACAGCCAGACGCCGGGGAGTGCCTGGCTGCAGTGCCTGAGTCATGCTTGCACATTGCAGCTCACATATTTCATTTGAGTCCCGTTAGTTTTGTGTCTATTTTGTCTCACATCACCCAGATGGGGTGATGGCATTGCCAGGACGGAGCTGTGGCATTACCAAGTGTGTTTCCATGGTCTGGCAGGCTGGCCTGGCATTGAGGGGTGAACGGTGGCAAGCTTGCACCATCCTGGGTCAAGAGCTGACTTGCAGCAGGGTCTTACATTTATGCTTGAGGGTCCAGAAAACTGACACAGCAGAGAGAATAATAGAAAAATTATAATGAACAAGGAAGATGCAGAGCCCAAAGTATAATATTGCCAAATTCCTTGTGAAATTGCCCAGGAGACACAGGAAGATGGAAAAAGATGGAGAAACTTCTCTTGACTTTGGTTGGTTAGATGAAGAGCTCAACTGTTGATTCATTAAGGTTTGAACACCTCTCACTGGTTTTGTACCAGCCCTTTCTGCTCAGGTTTCCTTCAAAGGCCCCAGCAGGACCATGGGAAAAACCTTTTGTGAGAATTCCGCCTGAGATCATAATTTTCTGGGTTATTCTCACTTCCACTGCAGCTCCAGAACTGTTGCCCTAGACCCTTCCCATTGAGGGACATGTGAAGTCCACTTGTGGTCCTGTAAGATTGCTGGGAAAATTGGGAATGGCAAAGACGCCCTTACATGACTTTTCTCCTTTTTTCAGGTGGTTGTTTGGCAAGAAGGGGCTGTGCACATCTGGAAGCAGAAACACAAGTGCTGCTGGGAGACAAAGGCAAGGAGAGAAAGCAAAAGGCTGAGATGAGGGTGAAGCACCAGAGACAGCCCCATCTTGGCATGCCAGCGGGCAACTAAATAATTGGAATAGTGTTTGCTGACAAGTCTCCATGTTTTCATAGTGTCCCTTATGAAAAACACTGCACATTACGGTGCTATAAATCCTTATTATCTACATCTTCACTACCAGAAGCTTCCCATTACCCAAAAGAAGGGTGAATCCCATGAGACACATTAATGGCATTGAAAACTCCTTCTGTTATCTTAAACCTTGATTAATCAACCTTATTTAGTACATGATAGTGGAATAATTGAAGCTGTCCCTGTATTTTTTTAAAAAGTGCAATAAGTACTTTAGCATCTGCAGTTCCATTTTCTTATTACACAGATATTGATGCTTCCTGGAAAGTGTTGTGAAATCCTTTGCTTGGAGACGATTCCTCTGATCTATATTTTCAGGGCACGTTAGCTGGGGGGGTTCCTGTTTGTAGCATTTTTAGCAGGAGAGCAGGATTGCTGCCTCTCGCAAACCCATCTGTTCCCGCTGCTCATTCACAACCTGGAGCCACAGTCTCCTGTCAGCTCCCTGTCACTGCGGAAAATAATAACTGTGGGAGGACAATGTAATGGATTGTTCACCGGCGTATTCCTAGATATGAAAAGTACAATTTGGGGGTTGGTTCCAGAAAAATGGCAAATTGTTTTTTATGAGTTTAACATAATTATGAGCAAATTAGGCCTGATCCTCATCTCACTTGGGTCTACATTCACTCACAGCTCATGGAGCTGGCTGATATTTTTGGAATATGAAGTCTTCTGCTGTGACATTTTTTACAACAGAGGTAATTTGGAGAAAAAGGTTCTGTAATTTTTCTGGGCCTTTTTTCTGCTTCCTTTCTGGCTTTTTTTCTTATTTCAATAAACACATGCAAAAAAAAAAAAAAAATACATCTTGCAAGCCTTTCCCATAAAGAGAACAACATTTTGTGTTTTCTTGAGAGCATATTGTCAGGCAACAGAGGAACACAGCAGAGGCAATTTGGGCTGAGAGAGTTGTTGCCCAGATAGTTTTATGTCCTCTAAAGCTGCCTTTGTCCCTCTGTATCGTCAGGGTCCATCAAATTCTGCTGCTCCGACTGACTGCCAAGGGAAGCTGCGAAAAAATTTTTGCCAATGATACTTTGCAAGTAAAAAAAAAATGGAATTTCAGCAATTATTATTTTGACGTTATTAAAAATAGGTTTTGGATAAAATACTGAGAGAAGAACTAAGCTCCAATACTGTAAGCCAGACGGAAAGCATCCTCTCTCCTTCCCACTGCTCTTTTTCTCCACTGTGAAAAATCAAGATGAACAAATTTCCCCTTCGTTTCTCAGACAGTATTTGCTCTTTGAGTAAAGGTATAAGAGATCACAGGAAGGTAAAAAGCTCCTTTTCAAAATTGCTTGGGCTTTTCCCAATGTTTTATGGTTTCCAATTAACATCATTGGCCAGTGTCCTCTGAGGCCTGAGGAAATGCACTGACAGCACCAATGACCTTCATGACTGATGCGCTTTTTGGCAAACGCTTTTAAGCACCAAAACCTGGCTATTCTGGGCCCAAAGCGTGCAAACTGAGTGGTCCTCATGAGCTGACACAGCTCTAACCAGGGCTCAACATCCCAGTGGGAAAAGCTTGTTTAGGAGCATCTCCAACACATCAGAGCCTAACGAGGGGAAAGAAAAACCCTTTCTGGTGACGACACCTGCCCTGTTCTTGCCATTTTTATTCTCTTAGTATTGAAAAGAAAAATGTTTTCAAAATCCCCCATGGTTTTCCAGCACACTCCAGGAGGTGGGAGCCCGTGTTGCCTGGAGCACAGATCCTGCTTCTGGGGATCACACAAACCACAGGTACAGCAACAGCTCAGGCAGGTTTAGGGCAGTGGGACAAGGACTGAGTCCCAGGTGAGGGTGGATGTGGCTCCCTGGATGTGCTCAGGCCATTCAGCTGTTGTTTTTGTGGTGGTGTTTCATGCCCTGATGATCATCTCCACCTGCTGAGTTATTTACGACTGTTTTTTTCTGGGAAAAAAAGAGTACTTCAGCCCTGAATGGGTGCATTGCTCTCGGCTAAGCATGTGGGCACTGGGGACAGAAAACAACCAGGGGAATACACCAGCCATTTACTGTCTCTCAGGACTTCAGGCCGAGGACAAAAAAAAAAAAAAAAAAAAACCCTGCATCACCAGAGCTCACTGCTAAATGATAACTTAAGCCAATTACACGTGCCTCATTCATCTTTTAGATAAGAAGCAAAGAGAAATAGCTTTTCTATTTCCATAATCATGCCACTAACTAGACAAAACGTGATAATCCATAATGAGCTAGGAAGAGAATTAAATGGAGAACAGGGTCTTTTGATGACTTGCCAGTTTCCTCTAACATCATTCATGCAGGTTATTGACACAGGACCAATTTTTCATCCTAGGTTTAACAGGACTCCCATTATTACAGTTGAAAAATGGCAGGCACAAGTGTTTGCAGGCACATTTTGGTGCCTTAATTTAAGATTTCCTCAGATTTACAAGTCTTTAATTGTACGTACAAACCAGGTTCCCAGGAAATAATGTCATGTGCAAACAACTGCAAATACTATTTCTGTGTGATTGGAAGCTGGCATCCAACTCTGGCCCTCAATAACCGCAAAGTGGGTTTTCCTCCTCGTAAGAACCCCACACTTATTGGCCAGCACTGGACTGGAAATAAATTTCTGAGGTGCCAACTCCAGGTGAGAATTTGAGATGGTTTTACGAAGCGTCTGGGAACAGAAAGCAAAAAGAATTTTGAGAGGAGACTTGTGGAGGAAAATACAGCTTAGTCTGAGTTCTCTAAAACTTTGGGGAAAAAATTAAAATCACTGTGACTCCTGCAGTGATTTGGACTCCTGTGTTTTCAGCTCTGCAAGGAAGAGAATGCACCTTTGCCACCTCAAAAACTCTGTCTTTCAGGTTTTCTTTCCCCCAGCTCTTTCCTCTGAGCCCAGCCGTGCCTTCAGCCCTGGCAGAAGAGCTGAGATCTGCAGCCGCGTGCTGAATACCACGTTGCCAATAACATGTCAATTTTCTCTCTCTCCCAGGACACCAGAACTTTTTTCCAATAAAACACCAATTTCGTTCTAGAAAGATTTCTCCAGCTCTCGCATCCATGAAAAATAAAGACTTGCAAGCATTAAGGAAGAACCCCAGATTTACTGTTTCCATTCAACTTCCCACACAATTCTTTAAAGGACCGTTTTTCTCTGGATGCTGAAGTGCCCCTGTTGGGTCCCACAGGGCTGGACACCTCCGTGGCCATCGGGTCCTGCAGCATGAGGGTGCACAGAGCTGATGGCCCCTGTGCCACCCTGGGGTTTCTGACAGAGCCACTGTGGTGCTCTACCCCAAAAATCACCCCCCTAGCAGCCCCCCGACAGGGAATGTGACGGGAGGCGAGTGTATGAGCATCCTCCTCAGATTTTTCTTCATTCTTCTCTTTTTTTCTCAGTTTCTCAGCTCACTCGATTGGGGTTGGGAGGCACAATCTGGTAAATACGGCAGCAACATGGGACTTTTTAAAAAGTCTTTTCCTGGTCATTACTTATTGATTGCCTTACAGAAAACTCCGCTGGGACTGAAAGGAGGACAGAAATTCTTTCTGAAAAGCATTAATCCCTCCTTTTTTAAGGAGATTTAGTTAGATTTTTCAGCTTTTCCAAAGTAGAAGCTGCAGGGGTGGAGTTTCCTTCAGGTCAGATATCTCAGCTAGAGCCATTAAGAGATGGACAAAGGGGAAAAATCTTTACAGAAGTTTGTTGGTTTTTCTTTTTGGTTTTTTTTTTTTTTTTGACTGACAGTTCCCAGAGGGTCCCCCTGCTTTCCCCAGCACTGAAGCTCTCATTGCTGAGAGGCGGGCCAGGTTGCCTATGAATTAAACTTTGAGAGCTTGTGCCCATCAGAGACAAGCAGGTCAGCATCAATTTGCAGTTTGTACAAATTAATTCTACATCATGAGGAAATTCAATACAGCAACTTTTGTGTCAAACCACCCCAGGGTGCTTTGCAAATAGAACACGCTGAAATGCTGTGTGCAAGGTCTGCTCTCCACCAAGTGGTAAATATTCAGGCCCTAAACAGAAGGGATATTTATGCTTAAACCTGCAAGCATTTATTGATTTTTATTCCATCCTGACCGTGGTTGAAATCCAGATTTGAAAGAACAGCTCCACCACCAGCAGGGTGTCCCTCAGCCTGGGGGACACCCTTTGGTTGGACACGTGGGTGCTTTAAAGCGCTGGTGGCAGTGTGAGCAGCTTGTGTACACATCTGGGTTTTAAAGGTCACACACAGCTGTGCAAAACTTATCAAAATATCTACTGTGAGAGAGGTGAGGCCCTGGCACAGGTTGCCCACAGAAGCTGTGGCTGCCCCATCCCTGGAGATGTTCAAGACCAGGCTGGATGGAGCTCTGAGCAACCTGGAATGGTGGAAAGTGTCCCTGCCCATGGCAGGGGGTGGAACTAATGATCTACAGCCCAAACCATTCCAAGATCCCATGAAAATAACTTTTAAGCACCATAGTGTCGGAGGGGAGAGGAGTTACCTACAGAACTCCATGCTGCTGGGGCTGGGAGCTTTCTCTGGGACACCTGAGCACACTGGCCTTGAGACAGCCTCACCTAGCAGGCTATAAAAGCATGCAAAGCAGAGTAATAAATAGGTCAGGAGCGATAAGAAATGCACAGGAGGACATAAGAAAGGAGCCTGACAAAGTTCACGGGCGGTGCAGGGTGGGCATTTCCTACACTGGGATTACGGAATACACCCAGGCTCTTTGCAATGCCTTGCTGACTATTCCCATCCGAGCTTGGTCTAGAGCAGGATTGATTTTTTTTTTCCCTCAAAAAACTGATCTCCCCAGCTTCAGTGTGCTTTGTGGGATAAAATCACTGCCATTTTGGGAGTGCAAATCAGCTCCACCTGCCATGGAACCAGCAGAGATTTACCACCGTCATTTAGCACACCACTCATAGATTAAAGGGGCTTGTCCTTTTCACTTCACCTTATTTATGATTTTCAAATAATAAAGCATTCAGGGAGAAATTATGGCTCTGTTAAGCCATAGATGTGCCCATGTTCATCCCCCATAAAGGTACCTGAGGGCTGGAAGTTCATCAGTTTGAATTCAGGAATGAATCTGAACTGGAGCCAAGCAAATATTGGACCTAGACCAGCTTGGGTTTACACCAGCTTTACAAAAACCCCTTTGCTTTGGGACTTCAGGCAAGGTGCAGCCCGTTTGTGTTCCAATCTGAGCTTCACACAACCCAGTGTTGCCCAAACGTTTATGAATTTTTAATGACAGTTTAGTAAGGCTGTATTTTTCAAGGCTGTTTTTCCACGTGGCTGAGTCCCTGCGCAGCACTGGGGGTGTGCAGGAGGGAGCCACAGCAGGGACACATCTTCAGGGCTCAGAGCCCCCCTGTCTGCCATGCCAGCAGCCAGCCTGGCCTTCCTGCCTGCATGGACGTGTTTAATTATTCCCAAGGGACAGGGAAAAAGAAAAAAATAAAAAAGGAAATAAAAGGACAGTGTGTGCTGAGCCCTGTGCTTGAAAAGAGTCTCTCAACAGTTTCCAAAAGTGCTGAGCTGGCATGTGTTTGTTTGCACATGTGGGTCTCCATGGAAAAGTTGTGTGTTGGGGGGGAAGACCCTGTGGCTCCAGCAGGGAGAGCTCCTGCACGAGGCACTGACACAGCCACATCCTGCCCAGGGGCTCTGGGCCATCCCCGCTCCTTCACAGCCCCAGCTTCCACCCCTCCATTCAGCTGTTAAAGCTGTGCTCTGCTGCAGCGCTCTCCTGATCGATGCAGGGGGGGCTGCAGATCTCCAGAGCCAATGAATTCCGTGGTGTAGGAACAGGGATGTGACCCCGGCTGGCTGCGGAGCCCGGCTGTGGCTACGGGGATGTGCCACACCACAGAGCAGACACGGGGCCGGGATAACTTCGTCCCCGTGGCGCATGAGAACAGTCACATGTGTGAAGGGTTCAGTTAATACAGGACCAGCCTGGCACGTAGAACATGTAAGAGCTGACACAGTTTGAAACCCCACAGTGCTTGCCCAGCTAAGGAGAGCGTGGAGTTTAGCACCGCGTTAATTAGTGTGACTTTTAAAAACAGTTTTCCTCAGCTCAGACAGGCACCTCGGCTGCTCACCTGGCTTGCCATCCTGCAGCTCTCACACAGTGACAGAGAGCCCGGGCCACACCATGTGGCACTGACCGAACTCACCCCAGCGCTGCCCAGCCACAGCCAAAAGAACAGAGCCTTGCCCTCGTGTACACCCTGCAGGGTGGGTTTAGGAAACCAGAGGTTGTTATTGTTTCCACTAATTGGTGTTTTTCCAGCAAATACTGGACTCCCAAGGACCACCCCCCCTTCAGTACTCACATGACTGCTTTTAGAGGGCTGGACCAATCCTGACTGCTAGTTCCTGCCTCTCATTAACAAACATTCCCTTCCTTCTTGTGCCATGGACAATGCCATGCCTTATGTGTGCTTATTCCCATTGCTAGAAACTCATTTTCTTAGGCATAGCGCATCTGTCAAAAAAAAAAAAAAAAAAAAAAA
>VZRN01006406.1:802419-863972 GCA_013397935.1 Dasyornis broadbenti | reverse complement strand
AAAAAAAAAAAAGAAAAAGAATAAATAAAATAATGTGACAGGTTATAAAACGGATGGACTCATCTCATTACTCACACAAAGGTGAGCAGGAGCTGGCACCCGAATCTGCAAACAGCACACAGCCCTAAATATCCTAATGTATTTTAGAGTGGTCATTTCTAATTAGCACTTGAATCCAATGCCCTACTTAGCCTAATTAGAGACATAACAAAAAGCTGTTTCAGCTCACATGAATTTTGAATATGTAGATCTCTAGCATCCAGCACTGCCCTGCTCCAAAGACCAATAGCAAGCAAAGCCTCTCAGCATCCAGCACAGATGAAAACTGGTCCCAGCATGGCCCTAAACTGGTCCCATGAAGCCAATGTGTTGAAAATCTGCACCATTAACTCCATTAAAATGCTTTAAATGTAAATCTGAAAGGTTTTGATGAGAGTTATGTTACTGGGGGAAAAGACAGCAAACCCACGGTTTAGGAGACGCTATTTATTTTTTGCATCTCTAATCCAAAAGATTTTACAGTCTAATTTAAATCAGGAAACAGAAGGAAGATAGATGAGGAGGAGGAATTGCAGGGGAGAAACATAAAATGGTTTGGGCTGGAAAGGTTGTTTAAAGACCATCTAGTCCAACCTCCTGCGATGTGCAGGGACGTCTTCCATTAGACCAGTTTGCTCAGGTCCCTGTCCAACCTGACAACCTTGAGTGTTTCCATGGTTGGGTCATTCACGACCTTTCTGGGCAACCTGTGTCAGTGTTTCACCACTTGCATTGTAAAAAACTTCTCCCTGACCATTTTTTAGGGTGAAACTATCCCTTCTTGTCCTATCGCAGTGTGCCCTGCTGGAAAGTCTGTCCCCACCTTTCCTACAACCACGGAGCGGAGCGCAGGTGGCTGTTCGGAGCTGGCACCAGGAGGGTTAAAGGCACCATGTGGCTCTGCAGATCTGCCAGGCCAGACAAAACAGGCGTCACTTCCAAACCTTGCAGGTTTTGAGGGAACACACCCCTGCACATCCACGAGGCACGAAACAAACGCCAAAAAACTGCTCTGCCCCGTCTGCACACGCCTCGTTTTCAGAGATGGATTTAGCCAAGCACCGGGAAGATTTCATTGTGAATGGAGCGAAGGGGTGCTACCAGCTCCATGGAAACCCAGCCAGCTGGGATTGGTGGGCCGTATCCAGGCTCAGCAGTAGTGATACCACTGAAAGTACAAGCGCGGTTAATATTTAACACGGAGCAGGGACGTGGTAAAACCTAGCAACCCCTTGGCAGTGGTTATGCAATTCACCATTAACAGCTCGGAGGGATCCAGCATCGTCTTAACACCTCCCCTCCCCCGTTTCTATATGTGAGGGTTTTTTCTTCCCTGTTGCTAAACCTTAAAGTGAGAGGAAACAAAGAAATCACTATTACATAATACAGACCTACAGCCAAGTCGTGTTCCTGCTGTTTTGGAAATATTCAGGGGAGGGCAAGTCAAAAGCTGAGAAGAGTACTATATGATAAGATCCTTTTTTTTCCTTCTTCCTTCCATTTTCTAATTTCCCAGTTAAATACATTCACCTTCTCCAAGATCTGTTGGGCCCCATCTATTACTGAGACATCAGGTAAGCAGGGTCTTTGGTAGTGATAATTACTGGCAATAATATTATAATTATATCCCACAGGTCTACAAAACATAAGGTTATGCATTGTCATGATTGCATCGTTTCTTAAAGAAAAACAAGGTTATTGAGAGTGAGGGTTTGCTTCAGGCATCACACAGGCTTTGCACACGCTGCATCACCCCCAGGTCAGGGTGATCCCCGTCAATCCATCTGCAGCGACATGAGGCAACACCGGCAGTGTTCACGCTTGTGGAGATGCTCAGCTCCGGTGTGGAGCTGGCTGCAGAGTGAATATGGGCATCCCGGAGCCCTTGGAGCATTTGAAGGCAGCCTCAAGGGCCCAGGATGGCTGGGCTGTCACCAGACTTGGCGTGGAGGCCAACAACTGCTGTGCCACAGGCAGGCTCTTGTTCTGCTGTTTGTTCTCACGTCTGTAGTGCAGCACAGCAGAGGCTGGGGGTTGATTTCTTGTGCCACCACATTTCTCAGGAGGCATCTGCTGTGTTTAGGTTTGGTTTTGTTTTAGTGTTCCTGAACACAGTTCTTGGCATCTTACCCGGGCAGAGGACAACAACTTGAGGAGGCAGATCACCCCAAAGCTGTTTGGGATCTACCAGGAGGCACCTACCCAAAACATAGCATTTCTGCAGTCAGTGGGCTGTCCCATAGGAAAACAGGGGAAATAGAGGTCCTGCTGCTCCTTAGCAGAGATTCACCCTTTCCCAGGCTAGCTCTACAGCTGTGGTTTGAAGCTGTGGCTCGGTCAGTGCTAGGGAGCTCTGGTCACTGGGAGGAAACCTCGGATTTAGCCAAGATCAGACAGGGAGCTCCAGTGGTGCCCGGAGGACTGCAGCCACTTATGGCTCTCCTGCAGGATATTCCGCCTCAGGCAGGTCAGCGCTCTGCATTTCCCATCAGCAAGCCCTCACCATGCCTTCCTGTGCCTCAGTTCTCTGAGTGTAATGTGGAATCAGGATTTCCTTATTTCTTGGGGCTGTTGTGAGAGCACACACAAGCCTGAAAGCTACACTGTGTATAAGAACATCTAAAATTGCACACAATCATTTAAAACACCTCTAAACCCCAATTCTCAACTCCCAAGGAGTACAAGTACACTTTTCTTCCTGCTTTATATTTTTCCCACATGGAAGAGGGGCCTTCTATTAGCCCGTGAGTCAAAACCCTTGGAAAGATCTTGAAAACAAGATAATATATGTTGTCTGGATCCTTGTGCTCTCTTCTGTTAGCTAGCTAACCACCCTAGGAAAACAAGCCATAAATCAATTGAAAGCCTAACCTACAGTCTGCCAATCTGAAAAGCAGACACTGCCCCAGGAATGCGACCACAGCTCACTGAAACAATGGGAACAAAGGAAAAAAAAAAAAAAAACAAACAATTCTACCTTGCACTTAGTAATTCACCAGAGCTGCAGAAACATCGGGCAGGCAGTGATCCCCACCAGCTTCATTTCACCTTAAGCCCACACTCTCCTCCTGAGCAGTGAGGGGCAGAGAGCTGTGGTTTCCAAGTGAAGATGGGTTTCAGCCTCCAGCTCATTTGGGGAGATTTAGGGCAGCTCAGACTTATATAAAGGGACTGATGATTGCTAACAGAGGGGTTTTCTACTTTTCCTCTTTTGTTTTTCAGACTTTTAGTAGGATTAGGGCTCTTCTAGATTTTGGTTAAGGTGTCAGTGCTTGTCTTTGTTTTCAGGGGTGTTAAGGCACTCTCTGTGACTGCTTGGAGCAAGGCAAGAAAGCTCAGGGGCAGGATGGGTGTTGTGGGGTGAGCTGCACACAGCCCGTGGTGCTGAAAGAACGAAATGTCATTTTCAGATATAACCGTGTCCTCGGTGAGGTTAATGTATCAAATCAGGACTAGTCTTCAGAACAAAAACCTGCCCAAAAGACCAGAAACCAAGAGAAATAAGGAAATAAACCTAATGAGGTTGCAAACTCAACGTGAATTTACGAGCTCTGACCACAATGAAGTATGGAACAGTAGCAGGACACTCATTAACAACTTGCAGTCCTAATGGGTGACTAAGAGAGAAAGTTTTCTGTAAATAAATGTTAGTATTGCTTCAGGACGTCTGATTTTGTAACTGAGGCACTTGTAAATCAACATCAGAGCACTGCAAGCTGTGGGATACCTGTTCCCAGATCAGGCCAGCTGGAAACAAAGCCAAAACCAACAAGTTTCCCAGGCTGGGGGTTGCAGGGGCTGTCTGGGGGAAGCAGCGCCTGATGCTCCAGGCTGCCCTGTGGAGTCCTTTCATTATTTAGGCAGAAGAAAGAAACACCCCCTTCTCCCCTCACTTGCACTAAAACCAGCCCTCAGTCAGCCAGAGAAGTGGCCTGTATTTTTAATACCTTTTTTTGCACTTCATTACGGAGGGCCTGGAGCAAACTCTGTCATCAGCGATGACATAAGGAATAGAAGCAGTTGCAGGGCAGTACAAGCGAAGGGGAAATTAAGCCATTTAACACACAGGCAGGAGACGTGTGTTTGGGTCGAGGCAGGGATTTTTTTCTAATTAAAAAACTGGAGAAAATCTCCTTGCCTCTAATGGAATAAGCACCAAGGCAACTTTATCTGGCCCACGGACTCCCCCTGCTACCGCTGTCTGCTGTAAGAAAAGCAGGAGGGAGGAGTGGGCGAGTCTGATTTCTATGTAAAGATTGTACAGCCAGACCTGCCCTGGAGCTGCAAAGCAACCAGACACTGGAATCCAGCCAGTTTTGTGTCGTTTCTGCAGGGCTGGCCAAATGTGCTACTGCTATTTTGGCTTCATCCGCTTCTTTCCCCTTTTCTAGCCTAATTGCTATGGCTCCCTGATTTCTGCTTAATAGAAAGGGTTAAATAGTTTATTATGGTGGAATCTGATTTGCAGGAAAAAGCTTTGATGTTTTCATGTCGCCTGTGACTGGCGAAGCAATTGTGATTTCTGCTGCCATGGTTAATATTTGGAAATAACCTTTAACTGTTTATGCAAAGGGAGCTCGCCCTGTCCTTTCCTGTGAATTACTGAAGTCTGTGGAATTAACCCTCACTGCTGCCCCAGGACTCTCCACCAAGCTTTCTGCTCTGGTTTTGTGATGGGGTGAAGGAAAGTTTTTACATGTCAGGTGAGGGGGGAGATGAAGCAGAAGAAATGCTGTGCTGCTGGTGTGAAATTATTTCTCATTTCTTAGTCTGAGCGGACTCACAGAATTTTTCAAAAATGCAGGAGGAGAAGTCTTAGCTCGTGAACACAGGAATGAGGTTCCTTTTCCCATCCAGGAGAAAAGTGCCCTGACCACACCAGAGTGTGGGAATTCAAGTGCTTGGCTGGTTATGCTCCTTATCTCCCATGGAAGTGGTGATGCCAACCTATGAGGAAACCATAGTGACCAGACAGCGTGTTTTTTTATTTCTATGAATTTATCGTCCTTTTCTTTGGAGACATGTCAGTGCTGGCTATGCAGACCAGGGATCTCAGCTTGGTTTAGATAACCCAGTATCTGTAGCCCAGTGTCACATTGCCTGAGGAGCAGGGAAGACCCCTCCTGTTCGGGAGGATGTGGAGACTGGATGGAAAATTTCTCCATGCTCAGATAAGGGACTTGGAAAACAACTTCTGCTTTCAGAGGTAACATTCCCATTTCATGTCATCCTATACCACACTTTCCACCTGAAAAGGTGTCATTCTCAAAAGCAGACACTGGAAAGCTCTTCTAGCCCCCTTCAGTTGTGGTGTTGGGTAATACAGAAAGCTACGAGATGGAAAGGAAGAATTAGAGGTCAGATGAAATTTTCCACAGCAGAGATGCTCAGCTCAACACTCACAGACTTAAAGACATCTTGTTTGGAAGCAGAACAGGACCACCACCTCGTCCCCAAGTTGTCACCTAGCTTGCTAACAATTTAGACCTAAACATTTATTGTAGAATATGATGGTAATGAAACCTTTGAAGCCAGTGTGGGATTAGCTCTGGATGTTGCTTTGAAATCTGACACTGTGATAGAGAAAATCAGAAATGAGTGGTAGGGTTGGCAGGGAAGCTGTTTGCAGCCCTGCTCAGGAAAGAGTGGGGCTGGAAAATGCATCTCTTCCATAGGCAAGACATCAAGCTGTGTCATTGCAAAAGCTCATTTATATCCTCTCTTTTTTCAGCATCCAGTGCTGGATGGCTTAGGAAGAACATTAGGACAAGGCAAAAGCGGTCAGACAGCATCTTCCCAACTGCTGGTCATCTGTGACATTTCATTTTAATCATTCTCACTGGACCATTTTTCAGGGATTCTACAGCTTTTTGAATAGATTTGTATTTCTGGTATCCATGACACCTTGTGGCAATCACAGATGGTTTCCAAGGCATCATTAAACACGAATTGAGATAAAGGCCAATTCTGTTTTGGTAACATTGAGCAAGTCCTTGCAAATACTTTTCCACCTTAACGGGAAAGAAGACATCGAATGGGATCTGGCTGGACCCCAAAACAAACAAATAGTGCTGATGTTCAGAAAGGAAACGCCAGTTGTCCTTAAATAGTCAAGCATTGTTCTCTGACTTCCTGCAATAATCTCTGCCTTTTTGCCCGAAAAGGTTCCTAACTGTGTGGGTCCAATACTTCTGGTGTCTGCCTGCTGTGTATTTGCAACATTTGTGATTTTTATCCTTTTTCTTTGAACAATCCCGTCCCTAATACACAGCATATGGCATTTGGTGGCATTGGAGGGTATGAAGGGGATATGCCGTGTCACCTCCTGGGTAAAATATCCATAAGGTGTCTGTAAAGCTTGATGTCCCCAGTCTGGTGAGTGCCAGGGAGAGATAGGAACTAGGGAGAAGCTGCCCCAGTGATGGAGCGCATGGGGAATGTATGGCCATGCCAGCAGTGACTGATGGGATGATGAGGACAGCTGGGGACTTGAGAGCTCACAGCAGCTCACAAAGGCAACGGCAGCTCTTGGGGAAATCGAGGTGATAAAACTGTGAGAGGAAAGCGTGCCTGAGATGGCAGAGAAGCCCAGAAACACTGGGAGTGAGGTCCAGCGTGGCTGGGCACGGAGGCTTCAGCTGAAGGTGACCTGAAACAGCCGCTGAAAAGCTTCAGAACAATATAAAATAAGGAATATTGGCTGGAGGATGGGTCTGGCAGCTCTTGTGCCTGGTGGGAAGATGTTGCCAGCAAAGGGGAGACTGAGCTATGGCAGGAAACACCATGATCATGGGAGATGATGATCTGGGACCCAGCCAGGGTGAGCATCCAACACCATGGCAGAGTAGCAGTCGTCCTCTAGAGCTGGACGGGAGAGAGGAGAAAAAAGCCTTTAGTCCAGAGGGCACGAGTCCTTGTGGGAGCAGGGCAGTTTGTCTATCTCTCCAAGGTCTGACCACAGATAAACCACGGATATACACCACTCAGGAGCTTGAAGGCACAAAGTAAAGCAAGAGGGAATCCTGCGTTCCAATCTGCCACCTGCATTCTTCTCCTAGGAATTGTGGAGTGTTTTCTGATTTTCACTATCCTTTTCCCATCTAGCTCTCGTTCTTCTGTAAATTAGTGACTTGCAGAAAAAGGCAATGTGACAGACACAGGACAATCAATTTTGCTGGTGATCCATCTTTAAAAGTCTCTGCGCATTCACAGGGCTGTGATGGGACATAGGCACGGAATCCTCTCCCCTGCACCATCCAACTTGGGTATGAAACCTGCACACCTTTTTATGGCACCTTATCCCTTGATGAAGAAGGGTTCATCCTGCATTTCATTTTTGCTGAGGAGCACTGGCCCAGACCTGTCCTGTGAGATATCAGGATCTTTACCTGGCTCTTCTCCCCAGTTCTGAAGAACTTCTTGGGACACCCTCACGTGGAGTCCAGTGACACGGTGCAGTGGCAGATAACGATGGATATTTGTTACTGATAAATTCAAGAGTCTGCCACCAAAATATATGATGGGATTTGGGAGCTAATTTGACATTTTGCTGATGGGTGTCCAACCCGCATATCTTATTTAAGTTATGCTTACAAATACACCAGGACCTACGAGCACTTCAGTAATGGGTTTGAGCCAGGAATGAGTTGTGCTTCACTGAAGTAATTATTTATTCACTTAATGGGGACTGATGGTTCTGCTCAGCTGGGAGCTGTACATAATTAAAACCATGGTCCCTGCCCCAAGAGGCTTCCAGTCTGAGAGATGAAGCAAAGGCTGTGCCAGCAGAAGTTGCAGGAATCCTGTGTGTTCATATTGGAGGTTTAGAAAATTACATTTAAAAAAACAAAAAACTGAATGTGAACCCTTTGCATACAACTTGAGACAGGGTATTTGGGGCTAGTTTGCCTTTAACACAGGTTTCTGCTTGTATGGCTGCAACACCAAGGAAGAGGTGGCTGCTGCAGGTCAGAAGTCCTCCCAAAAGCTGAAAGATAAGCTTGCAAAAAAAAAAAAACAAAAACAAACCAAAACAAAAAAAAACCAACATAATCCTGAAACTATGCTCAGTGTAACCTGAGGAGAAACATTGCTCAAACTGGAGCTGCCCCCCTGAAACCCAGCCCAGGAAAGGGTGGGAGCCAGTGCCAGACACCTTGCCCCAGGCAGAGCAGCGCTGATCAAAGAGACCTGGGCTGGAGCAATCCTGACATACAGCTGTTGTGCAGCTGCCAGGAGCCATTGCCTCTCCCCAGGCCTGAAGATGGGCTTGTGTTCCTAAAAGCTTGGCTGTTTTTTTACTAATTATATAATTTGGCTTAATAAAAGCTATTACCTCTCCATACAAATCTTGTGTCTCTTTGAATAGGTTGGCACATTTCCTAATAGAACCAGAAACTGCTTCTTAAACAGAAGTTTGACCATTATTGTTATTAAAATAGGAAAGGAAACGGAGGCTCGTTCACAACAAAGTGATATTTATTGCTCGGTTTAATTGCCTAATGTAAAGCGCATGACTGGGGATTTGAAGGGGCTGATTTGCAGTTTGGTCACCTTTTGAAACAAAGCCACTCGTGGTGAAATTGCACGTTGGAACTCAAGGATTGAAATGGCTCAGGTAGATGAGAGAGGACTAGAACTGTTACCTACCCACCAGCAAGACCCCTCAACCATCTCCTCAGATTGGAACTTCATAGCTCAGGCTTTGGATCATGTGCAGCTTTTACGACCTCAGCACAAAGAGGGAAATAGTTCAAACAAACATTTCATGCCCAGCTCCTCCCCAGCAAGTGCTGAACCCAATATTTCCCACGAGTGATTCAGCAGCATTGTGCAGGGGGGTGGGAGCTGCCCTGCTCCGAGATCTGTCAACATGTAATAAATCCAGCATGATGGCAATGAAATGATTTTTTCTTTTTTTTTTGGATGCCTGGAAAGCCGCTTGCGTAAGTGGCAATACTGACAGCATGACTTCAAGGGCTGGAGAGGTTTGACTCTTGAGCACAGGAACTCATGGTCATGGAGAATGGGAATTCACACCCTATCTTCACACCGATGACCAGGAAGATGCCCACACAAATCCAAATCCCACATTCCAAAAAAAAAAAAAAAAAATAGCAGTCCTAAGTCCTTTTCCTATGATTGAGAGCATGGATTTTCCCTAAAGGCACCCTGAATGTCACCAATCCCACCATGCCAGGGGCTCCCAGCACAGCTCCTCTGCAGCCAGGCAGATGGGACCTGAGGGCTTTCCAACAGCACCATGGTTTTCCTTAAGTGGCGTCTTGTTTATTATAATGTAGCTGTGAGGCTCTGAGCTATTCCCATAGCACTCTTAGTAATCAGGCCTGGTATGTTGAAGGGCATATTTGTCATGTCTCAGCCAGTCTCTCAGAGAAACAGTCACAGGTCATGTTAGTTACCTAATTTATATGTCAGGGGCTGCAGGAATGAATCAACAGCATTTTTTTTTGTATTTTTCCAGACAGTAGCTTGCTATTCCCAGCGTGTTGAACCCTAGGAGTTCCCTTGCTTTTGTGATCATTTGCAGTCCCTCCTCATTTGGCTGATGTTGCAGTAATTCAAGCAGAAAAATGTGCTACGAGCACAGAGAGACAACGTCTCCCTCGTAGATGACTCTGCAGAGCAGCTCCTGTGTGTGCAGCCCGTGCTCTGAGAGTGCCCACGCATCCAGCAGCCCCAGGCACCATTTTGGGGGATCATCTCAAAGGCCAGGAAGCAGCACCCTGTTCCCAAGCAGAGAGAAGTGATGGAGTGGGCAGAAGCAGTGGTGGGTGACTCTGTGAGCTCACTCTGCTGTTGCACACACAACCACAGCGCAAATCCTTCAGTGCAAATGCAGTTAGTGTGCATGAAACTGGTGAGGAAATTTTACCTGTGGAAAACAGAATCTGCCAGACCTGAACCACCCCGACAGGGAAGTGATGGAATCACTGTCCCTGGAAGTGTTCAGGTGTGTGGATGTGGCACTTGGGGACACGGCTTACTGGTGGGCTTAGCAGCGGGGCTAGGTTAATGGCTGGAATCGATTGTTTTCAGAGGTCTTTTTCCACCATTAATGATTCTATGATCCTTATTCCATTAGAGCTCTCAGGGGATGGCCAAAATGGAAGCAGAGAGCTGAGGCGAGAGGTCGACACCTCCAGCACCAGCCCATCCCAGTGCTGGGGCCAGGGGCTGCCCAGCCCTTCCACATGGATATTCCTGCTCGGACTGAATACGATCCCATCTGAGAGATTTCAGGCATGTCTTTTCCAGCATGCGAATCTGTGTTTGTTTATTTCTATCTGGCCATATGCGTTTGGGAAGACGGATATAGGAAACCATTCCTGATGGAAACAATATCTGAAACCAAAAGCTGTGCAATTCCCTAAATCCCACGGGATCCCTGTACATCAACTGTGCTGAGGGCCAGGCAGGCACCCAAGGAAGGGGACCGTGGCTGC
Source organism: Dasyornis broadbenti (assembly GCA_013397935.1). Taxonomy (NCBI): domain Eukaryota; kingdom Metazoa; phylum Chordata; class Aves; order Passeriformes; family Dasyornithidae; genus Dasyornis; species Dasyornis broadbenti. Next base: position 853,467 of record VZRN01006406.1, on the reverse strand, counting down.
AGTGTGCAAAGCAAAGAGCAAATGCCTCAGCGCTCTTGAGGCTTAAGGCAGCTTTGCCCAGGCTCAGGGCTGCGGGGTTACTGGGTTTCCCCACACTATTTCAGGGTGTCCCTGCGTTTGGGGGCTGCACAGGGAGGGTTTAACCTGGGATGTGAGGAGGGGAGCAGGGCAGGGCGGCGGCCGCCTCTCAGCAGGAATCACAAAGCAAAGAGGAAAATGTTTTACAAAGATCTCCTTTGCTCTGGGCTGGCGGTGAAATAAAACACAAGGCAAGGAGCAGGCTGTGCCCCCAGGGGCCGTGGGAAACATGGTCAGGTGGGAAGGGGAGAAATAAATCCCAACAGGCACAGCTTGCCATCACGGGGAAATGCAGAGGAGCAAATTATTAGCTTGGGTTTCTTTGCAAGACGAAAGATCACCCATTAACTGTTTCTGGAAAATACTTTCCAAAGCCTTTCGTGCAGCAGTTTTTCTTAGAAGGGCTCTCCCAGCACCCCAGGCATCCCGGGTGGTGGCAGGGGAACGCCCCGCAGCCGGGGCTGGAGAGGTTTGAACTTGAACTCATTTATTTAGCTCCGACTTTTCCCTTGATGGAGTACCTGGACTGAGCCCAAACCTCAAAAGTAAGTTATAGCCAAATAGTTTTGAGGTTGGTAACGAGATACCAAAGTTTTATTTAAAAAAAAAAAAAAAAAAAAAAGGCCTATCCCAAATTCCCCTGCAGTATGTGGGGCCGATGCTCCAAGGACACAGTGCAGGATATGGCCAGGTTCTCCCCCAGGTGAGCCCAGTGCTCACTATTTTCACTGCAGAGCAAACATTTGGACATTTCTGTCATCACACCCCCATAGCTCGGGGTTAGATCATGTCCTGCCCTACCCCAAATTCCTACTTGGCTCCTGAAGTCTCCCACTTTCCAGCAGCCTGGAAAGATGGTGTGACCTGCAAAGCCTCTGTATTTGAACTAAACCCTGAGAAAGGATAAATGTCTTCAGAACTTCAGGCTCTGGTGCAAAGCAGCATTATAAAAATCTGCAGCTTCCCTGGGAGAATAGTCAATTAGCAGTCAGATGCCCCCCTCAGCAAGGGAAAGGGTTAATTGCTTTGGTTTCCCCCTGATGCTTATGGTTAGTGCCAATCAGATCTGGAATGATAAGAATAAAATATGATTGAAACCTCTGGCTCTTCCAGAAAACATATGTTTTAATTAAATTGAGAACTAGCTGGTTAATCAGCACAAGGACTAATGGTCTGATTAGCAGGAAATGCCTGGTGAAAAATAGACGCTCTGGTCGGCTGGGCTGGAGGCAGTCATGGACTGGGGACACAGCCCAGAGCTGGGGGCGCTGCCAGTGCTTTGCGAAGGGCATCCAGGCTCCATCCGAGGATCCCCCAGCAGGAGACACATCCCTGATCCCAAAATATGCCTTGGGGGGGAGGAGGAGAAGGGAAGGATGTCCTTGAATGGAGCTGCCCCTCCCTCCAGTGTGTCCCTGCTGAGGGCCCAGTTGTGGAAACCCTTGTCAGCGAGCATCACAGGGGATGAGGGGATGCCAGGGGGGCAAGTGAAACCTCTTCTCTCAATTACCTTTGAAAGGGAGAGTGCAAGGATGGGGGAGACAGGATTGAAAAATCAATTTGAAATTTATTGTGTCGGGGAGGGAAGAAAAAAGCCCAAACAAAAAACAAAAAAAAGGCCACCACCATGCAAGAAATAAACTTTTGAAATTAAAAAATCAATGGAGAAATGTTATTCTGGCCACCCCTTCCCCCACAGTGCAAAGCACAGGCTTCCTTCTGATTAAAGCTCCGCCTGGAGCATTTTCGGTGGCAGGAGGCCAGGAGAAAGCTTAAGGTGCTCTCTGCAGTTTAAGGTGGAGCTCTTTACTTTGCCTTCCCCAGCAACATCAGGTGTGGCCACCACGGAGCAGCATCCCCGTGCTCACACGGTGCCACCACAGACGTGGTGACACCCCGGCCATGCTGTGGTGGCTCTGGCTGACACCTCCCGATGAGCGAAGTCAGGCTCTCTCTGGCAGAGGAGCCTCCGTGGGGGTTTGTTCTGCTTGCAGCTGCCTCCACTGGTTTTCACAAAAAAAAATGAAATAGGGTGTGAAGTGAGAGGGAAGGGATGCAGGAATAAGACCTGCCCCATGGCTGGGGAGAAGCGTTTGAGATGATCCTGCTGAGGCCCGCACCTAGAGGTTTGCTCAAAGCGCTGGGATTCGGGACCAAATCCTGCAGAAGCCTTGTACACTGTGGCCTCTGACATCCGTGCTTCCCACAAGGGTCAGCAAACACCCAGCACGGCCCTGCTGCTTCTTGGAGATCAGTGCTGTGGCATAAACACCCCAAGAAGCACCTGCAGCAGGAGAGTTCTCAGCCTGCAAACAGATAAGAGGCCACCTCCATGTCAGAACAGGCTGAGGAGCAGGAAAGGGGAGCTGACGGGCAGTTCCTGACCCTGAAAGAGGGTGCAGCCCCATCAGGAAGGGGGTCCAGTAACCAGGGCCAGCACAAGCAACCCATGCAGAGACTTGTCCCAGACCCTGCTGTTGAACCTACGAGGCTGCTCGAGGCCCCTTCTCTGCATGAGAGGATGCCTCAGTGAAAGGTGATGGCTCTGATGCCCACCAGAAATGCTTTATCCCACCCAACAGCTCCATCCTTGCCAGCGGGGGAAGGAACATTGGACAGCCTCAGCCCCAAAGCACACGAGTATCCCTCCAAAAATAACTCAACTGCAGTTTTGGGAGAAGGCTCAGCTGGGGCTGCCTGTGGATTTGAGGCAAGCCAAGCCCCTGGGAACAGTCCCCACAGAGGGATAACACAGCGGGGAGGGAGGTGTTTCTCCTGGTGTGGAAGAAAGCAGCAGCACAATGAGGTTAAGAAATAACATACAGGGGTGATGCAAATGCCAGCAGGATTTTCGAAAGAGCCAATCCCAGCACTGAGCCCTCCTAAATATACACAGTGCCATCAAACCTCCAGTGTCATACACCCCAGTTAAACGTGTCACTCAGCACGTTGGCAGCGTGGCAGTGTCTCCCATTTGAACCTAAATACATGAGATTAGATCTGCTCAGGTCTGAATCAGGCTATAAAATGCAGTTTTTAAATTGTGCCTGCTGTAGGTTGTCTTAGAGAGATTTTTCCGGTTTTGTATTTTTTTTTTTTTTTAAATTTATAAGTGATGTGAGGAACCAGGTGAAAAATACTGTGCAGCTCTCAGAAAGCCCCAGATCCATCTGCATGGAGCCACCATGGAGACTGGAGAACTGCCAAGTGCAGAATCTATAAATCATGAATCGAGCCCCCCGTTCCCCTCCCTAAATTGTAATTGTGTTAAAAAGAAATAAAACATATTGGTTCTTTTAATTTGCCTTTTGGAGTCTGTGCCTGTAGGCACATTTTCCAGCTTTTCAAAAACACGAGGACAAGAAACTTCTCATTTCTCAGTGAAAGCTGAGCCTCACTTAATTGCTTGCATCCAAGAGCCACAGCTTTATGAAAAATTCCAAATATCAGAATATTGGTATTAAAATCACAGGGGCCAGCAATGCTGAGACTCCAGTTAGATGCAGGATATTCCTTTTATGAGTGTCCAAGAAGAGCAGGCACCACTGGGATGCTGTCCTACTACAAGAGTAACAAACACAATGAGTTTTGGTCAACTGACGCAGCCCCCACTGGCTTTTAGTCATTGTGTCAGTAGTAATGCACACAGGGATTTAACTGGGAATGGGGCAAAGGTGGCTGGCACTTGCACAAGGGTTTTGGCAGTCGCAGGGCAAAGCACCTGGCAAGGGAAGCGGGGAGGTGCCAGTGGGGTTTGGGGGTTAGTAAAGAAAAGCTGATGCTCAGCCAGCCCTTCAGAGAAGCAGCTCAGTGAAATTATGGGATATTTGAGACTTCTTCTTGTTCAGGTCCCGACTTGCACCCCTATCAAAGCACTTTTGTTCACCTGGGCTGGTCTCCAGGCTTTGGGTTTAGCATTGCAGCCCTGAGCCCAAAAAGCATCTCAAGATCACAGAATTGTTTAGGTGGAAACATCTCTAAGATCATTGAGTCCAACAATTAATCCAGCACTGACAAGTCCTTAAGTGTCATCTATGTGTTTTTTCAACCTCTCCACCACTTTCTTTATCAGCCTGTTCCAATGCTTGAACACTCTTTCCATGAAGAAATTTTTCCTAATATCCCCTTTAAACCTCCCCTGGTACAATTTGAGGACATTTCCGCTTGTCCTATCGCTTGTTACATAGGAGGAGAGACCGACCCCCACCTTGCATCCTGTCCTGCTTTGGGGTTTATCCTTAGGCTTTCAGTGCTCTCTGTGGCAGCGTGGTTTCTTCTGGATTTACTGTAGTGGCCATGTCCTCCCAGTCGGGCTTGGTGTCCCAGCAGCACAAGCACACATTTCGTGTTGCTATTCATGGGAATGATGAGATAATGGCCTGAAATCTTAGTTTCTCTAATATAATTGAAAATGGAGCAAAACTGCAGCTCTAAAAAGGAAGTCTAAATTAGGTTGCAGAAGAGAAAAGGATATTTGACAGCAGGAGCAGGCTCTGGAAATGCAGTCATTGTTTCTACTTATGGGTTTTGAAATGTAAATAATTTAACACCCAGCTAAGCAGAGGAAAATCAGCTATTTTTGGTTTATTCTGAACAAAGACAGCTGTGTATTCTAAAACATACAGTTCAGCATTTAAAAAAAAATAATACAGAAATAATGCTGTCAAGAATGTCTTTAGGTATTTACAACCCAGTGCCAGGGTCTGGGCTGGCTGTGCCTTGCATTACACTGGAACATTTGCAGCGACCTCGAGTCTTACCAGGTCATCGCAATAAACCCATAAATAAATTATTTGGATGGGTTAATTCTAGGGATTCATTAAAAATTTCAGCTGAGGGAGAGGTTACAAAGGCAGCCTTCAGTGAGATGGCAGCCTGACTCGGATGGTGGGGCTGATTCCCAGTTCAGTGATAGATCTGGAGTCAGAGATGGATCCTGTCCTCGTTAACGAGATTCCCATGGCTGCCGCCGCTGCGAGGCACCAGCTCTGTTCAGTCCAAAGCAGCACAGAGAACTGGATTGCAATTCAAATCCTGGTCCCCATTAAAATAACAACAGTTGAAGCAGGCACATAGACATGTTTCCAGGAGCTGAAGATGAAGTCTCTTCCTTCAGAGACCTCAACTGACTTCTTGTTCTTTGGGAGTTGGTGCAATTAGGCCTGGTTTGTTCTTCTGTTCTCTCAGCTCTCTCAAATACCTATTTTTAATAACTTGCTGAGAGAAAGGGTTAAAAACCTCCCAGCTGTATAAAACCTCCTGCAAATGTCACTGCCTTTCCAGCTGTGCTTGCTGCCTGCTGATAGACCTGGCAACAATTTGATGAGATTTTGGTGGGATTCACTCCTGTTTCTCTGTTGGGTGAAACCAGACACGATGATGAAACCCCATCCACTGCCACAACAAGAGTAACCACAGTATTAGGAGTAGCTGCCGCCCTTCCTTCAGTGTTCACAGGATCTGGCCACATGAGACTGGGAATGTTGTGCTGAGACAGGAACTTTGTAGCTCAGAGATGGACTGCTGCGTCCCTCATCCCCATTCCATCCCCATTCCCAGCTGGTGATGGTGGTGCAATCTGGGCTCTCCCAACCGTGGCAGGGAAACCACAAGACTTCACAGGCTGGGGAGGTGAAACCTGTGCTGGCACAGTGCCTCAGCCAGCCAGGCACAGCTGGGACGAGCCAGGCAGCATCTCCTCTGCCATGGATGGAAAGGTCGATAAAACCCCTTTAGAAATACACAGGTATACCTTGGGTGGCCAGGGTTTCCTGCACAGCACAAAACCTCTCCTTGCCATTGCCAGGCTGCCTGGCTGAAAACACATCACCGAGCTGGAGGGCAAAACACATTGGTGCTGATTCTTCTTGGAAAACCTGACTCTGGGTGTGGGGAGCACCTGGAAATCTTCCTCCCAGCTCTTATGTTAATCCAGCCTCACGGGCCTGCCGAGGCTCATTGAAATTCAAGGGGAGTCTTCCCATTGAGCTTTGAATAAGGTCGTTTTTCTCTTCAATATTCTTTTCTTTTNGGGTGTTTTTTTTTTTTATTTTTTTTTTTTTTTTTTTTTTTTTTTTTTTTTTTTTTTTTTTTTTTAACCTATGCTCAGTCTGGGGGAAAATGTATTTAAACACCGAAGTGCTGCGTTTGCAGCTGTGCTGGCGCTGTCTCCCCAGTGGCAATGTGGCTCTGTGAGGGGCTCCACTCCCACAGGGAGCTTGTCAGAGAGGATGGCCTCCAGTGCAAAGCTCCTCCAGAACATTTCACCTCACTCCAAACCCACCCAGATGCTGTGGGCCCAACTGGGCTGATGTGGAGTCGAAAGCTGCTTGGGCTGTGCCTGTTTTGCACGTAAAAGACAGAGATAGTGAGTGGAAGAGCTGGGCTGCCATGTCTAGGATGAGATTTTTCTAGGTTTGGGGGTTGCTCTGGCTCCTTTCAATGCATGCTTTTTATCTGTGTACCAAAATAGCAAGTTAGATCTTATATAAAATGTGTTATCCAGGGAATTTGAAGCACCTCTCAAAGAAGAGCAGTCATTCCCAAATTACAGATGGAAATAAGGCTTAGCCAGCATTGCACACAGCAGTGGTGGCTGGGCTGAGAATGTCCCTAACCATGCTCAGTTCTCCCTCCTCACCATGTCTCATCACCAGTGCTCTTCAGTCGGCACAAACTCTGCTGAACCTCAGACCTCCTTTCATCCCTGACTCCTCCTTCAACTTGACTCCAGGTGAGGAAGACATAAAAGGCTCCAGCACCTGATTCCCATCGGCCATGCTCCAAAATGTCTGGTTTTGGGGAGAAAAGTCCTTTTTGCCACAAGTTTTTGCGGACTTTCATGACATTTGATGTGGAAGGGTGAAAGGTTCATGGAGAAGCCACAAAGCAAAACACCTTCACCTTTTCTCCCCAGCCCTCTTGGCAGCTTTATCAGCCTCTCTTGCTTTGCCCTGGGAGATCGTTAGACTAAACAAGCAGCATGTTTAGTCTAAAGTGTCCACTGTTTTCCATTTTTTTTGAGTGTTCACTGTTTTCCATTTTTTTCCCCCCTTTCCTGCTGAGTATCTCTCCATCTCCCATCCCTCCTCAGCACCAACACTGCAAACACAAAGGTGAGTGAGTGCAGGGAATATTGAGTGCTCCAGATATGAAGCAGATGGGATTGAAGAGTCTGGTACAAACTGTATTTTTTTTTAATTCATTGAAACTCTCTTAATCCTCACATACCCCCCAAGGCTTCTCTCTGTATGCTTCATTAGAGAGCTGAAAATGAAGCTGCTCCTTTGTAATCCAGGATTTTGTAGTATCAGCCATAGGTGTGACTTTGCCCCACGTTATTAATAAAGGTGGTTAATATTGCAAATGGCTTCCTGAGAACGTGGGCTTGGATGCTGGAATTAATTCACTGGGCGAAATCCTCTCATTTCCTCATGCTCTGCCTTTCTTTGAGTGTTCATAGAGTGCATCAACCGGAATGAATGTCGGCAAAAACTGACTTTTGTAACAGGGTGAAAATCAATAGAAATTTTCAGTTTCTCTTTTCAAGCTGAATCAGATGAACATTTTGAGCCAACGTAACAGAATGTGTCATGGGTTGAAGAGAAATGGTCGATCAAAATTATCCAAAATCCATGTTTTTACATTTTCCATTGTAGTGAATTGATCAGGTCTTGCTAAATCCTGTTTCCTTTGACTCTGAATCACAACTCATAAGATTTCATTTCCAGTTACTTCTATAATGGATGTGTATAGGGTCCTACGGGGCCTTTGGGGTTGTTTGCCGCAGGATGCATTTGCTCCCCTTTTCCCTGCAGGATAAATTCCTTGGTTTTCCTATTTTTGGTGATACTCACTCATAAGATTTGCATAATACACCACTGGCTGGAGGGTCTTGTTGACTTACGTGAGATTTCCTCAGGATAAAACTATAGATTTTGCAGGAGCTTGTTTTTGTTAGAAAAACGTATTTTTAAGGAAAATTCCCAAGCTACTCTTGAGCTGTGATATTCACAGCAATACAAATCAGTGTTCATGGAATGTGCTTTTTAAGCACATACTGATTTTTATTCATTTCAGCCATATTTTGACACCTGAGCCAGGAGGTAAATCCCAAATCAACATCAGCTAACCATCTAGCTTGGAAAAGTAACACTGAAAAATCGGAATCTATCATGAGCATAATGAGTTAAAAACATTTCAAATAACACCCAACCCTGGCGAAGTAACAACCTGCTTGCAGAGACTCCACAAGGAGAAAGAAAATCTAAATTCATTGGATAAATTATTTGTTGCAAATTATTTCTTCAGCTCTAATTAGTAATCTTCATTTTACACAGTAGGCCTCTAATGACCTGCTTGACAACTATGATGTCTGATAGACAGTGGGGATTTGCATGAAAATGAGTTTTGTTTTCTCCTATCCCAGCCATAAAATGACAAGAACGAGGCAGCTCGGCTCTACCATGCAAAAAGGGAATACCCAGGCACCCAAGCTCTAGGCAGCAGAAGATAATTCTGCTATATTTTGGGAAATAGAGAAAAAAATGAGGAGGCATTGATTCAAACAAAACAAGGAGGCACTAATTCAAACAAAAAAATAATAGCACCCAGCACACAAAGACTAATCAGATGCGGTTGCTAAGTGGAGTCATGTGAAGAGCAGATGATGGAGCGAAAGCAGAAGATCCAGCTCTCCATGAAAATGTGGTGACCCAGCTCTGATAGGTCTTGCACTGCTGTTTTCCGGGATTCAATAATCCTTTGCCTTTTTATGGCGAGGGTTTTGAAATGTTGGATGTATTTCAAGAGCATTATCATCTCCTGTCTGCTGAAAATTGACAGGATTTGGATCTTTCTCTGGTTTGTGTATCTTGAACCCAGACAGATTCCAGCAGAAGATGATGCTCTTGCCAGTCACGAGCAGCTCAAAAAAGGTTAAAACAGAGCAAGAGAAAATCAGGATAAGGCAACAAGGCTGATGCCCCTCCTGGAGCTCCGAGGATTTCTTTCTCTGGGATTTGCAGTATTTTTTTGTGATTTCAGCAATGTTATTCCCAGCCCAGTTCAGCACATCTTGTGCTTTGACAGCTCACTGCACCTGGAAATTATTATTTGATAAAAACTGGCAACCTCTCTCATTTTGGAAGATTTTTTTTTTTTTTTGGAAGGAGGACTTTATTCTTACCTGCCTTCTGAACTTCTGCTGGTGTAAAAGGAGGTTAAAGTGGATGTCAAAGTAAGGTGCAAGAAGCACTGCAACACTGACACAACAGAGTCCAGAATCTGACCTCAAAAGAAATCTTATCCAATTTTTCTTTTTTAATTATTATTATTATTATTATTTTATTCAAAATAATATTCTAGTCATATCAATTTGTTAAGAAAAGGGCAATTTTTAGTTGCTGGTCATCCCATTGACTTGATTTTTTTTCCTTTAATGATTTGGCAAATGATCTCCCAGCAAAAAAAAAGATAAAAGATGTAATAAACTGCTTTCAGCCACTTCTCTGTGAATTGATCCCATTCCTTCTTCATGTATTGTTGATCTTCTAATTTAATCACTTGTCCAGAGGGCACATGCAATTTTTTAGGAAGTAAAAATGTCACACAAGAAAAAAGAAGAAGGATGAAAGTGGAAATATCTTCCTTTTCCAGGCTGTGTGTCCTATATGGGAAGCATCACCCAGCACAGGCACTGCCTTGGGCTGGGAACTGAAGTGATGAAGAGGAGTCTGCCTTCGTCCTGCCAGCATCAGTGTCACCAAGCTTGGCCATGGGAAGCATAAATCATTCAGGGGCCAATGGACAGTCAGCCAGGAATACATCAACACAGCCAGAATGATTGCAGTTTTATTTTACCAGAAAACCAACCTAAAAATAGGCTGGGGAGGGCACGGGGGAGTGCTCTGTGCCAGCAACCCCAGCCAGCGCTGCCACCTCTGCAGGGGCAGCAGCAAAAGTGATTTTCCACAAGTGGGAGTCGAGAAGTGAGTGTGTGCAGTGCTGGTTCACAGGGACAATGACTGGCTGTGATCTGCAGCCTTCAGCTGCTTGGCAATGCAACCTCTGGCTTTCATGTACCCAAAAAGGCAGAAGCTGAAGGGTTAGGCATGGCTGTGCTTGTGGATGCAGCACTTTAATGATGTATTGAATTCTTTTGTGTGTTGGTTGGGGTTTTTTTAGGGTCAGGAGTTGCTGTTTTAAAAAGGTCTGAAAAAGCAGATGTGTAAATCAATTAACTTTTAAAATGCATTTTCACAAGTGGCGGAAAACCTGCTCAGCACTGGTGCCAGTCCACACCCACAGCCCCCACAGTCACCCCAGAAACGTGTTCAGCCCTTCAAAGCTTCCCCTGTGACACTCAGCCACCTCGGTGGGAGCTCTGCATCAGCATTCCGCAGGCACAGCCTGTGTGGAGGGGACAGCACAGCTCCTCGCTTTCAGTCCCCAGGGCCCCTCTGCCAAGGGACCAGGGAAGATCTGCACCCTTGGGAGAGGAGAAGCAGCAGGCAGCAATTTCTGCATGAGGATGGAGGGGAGAGCAGCTGTGATGTGGGCAAGGAAGGGATGGAGAGCTGCAACATGCAACAGTTTGGAACAGGCAGTGCAGGAGGAGAAGTGGCCAAGAAAGCCCTTTCTAGGGAGTTTCCGTGAACATCTGCAATGTGCAAAGCCAAGCTGGGCCATGCGCCCGCAGCCCTATGTATAGACCTCATCCAAATCTACTTGTAATCTTCTCCAGGCTTAGCTGGGCTGATCCAGGCTGCAACATCTGACAGCTTCTCTCCTGAGACCCATCAGAAAATGGGGATGTCCTTGGGCTTTCCAAACCTGGGACTGCTCCACTCCTCCATGTCCCCCCCAGGTGTCTCCTGGGCATGGGCTGGAGCAGCGAGTGGGACTGTGACTAAAATAGCTGTGCATGCCTAGAAAGTGACGGTGGCCAGGGTCTGAATCTGCCTCCACAGGGCTTGGTCTTGTCTCCTGGGGTTTAAAAAAAGAAACAGGCTGTGACCGCGGGCCAAGGCCTCTGTTGGTATAAATGGCCACGGTCCCCCTAAGCAGAGTTCAATTTATTTATACCAGCAAAGAATTTGGCCCATCAGATAGAAGAAATCCTGCACGCCACTTTGGCTCTCTGAGTTTCTGCCCTGTAGAGCCACAAGACTCTGCATCCATAGAAAGGAGCAATAAAAGGGAGCCTTTCCACTAGCACTGTTTTGCAAAAATTGTGGATACAGGGAAAGTCAAACTTTTCATAGGAACACACCCATCCTGATTGGACTTTCTTTGGAAACTGTTTTTCAGCAGGCCTGTGACATTAAATTCTCTCCCTGCAAAATTTGTACCCCGCTGAAGCAAACAGCTGAGTTCAAACCACGCAGGGCACCAGGGATGTGAGAAAATGAAGGGCAAGAAACCCAAACTCCAGCTCTCGCTCTGCCTGTGGGACTATCACCAGCAGGGAAGCATCTTAATAAAGGGCAATTTGCTCATCCAGGGTGTTCCTCTCTCCAGGAGGGTGGAGAGGGGATTTGATTTGCTTGTTTGTTTTAAAAAAGCTTTGAAAAGCTTTGGCTTCATCTCAAATTCAGGGGAAGAGCTGCAAAAATCTCAAAAAAAAAAAAAAAGCCCCAACCCCAAAACCTTCTTGGGTTTTGAAAGCTTTTTCCTGTCCTGTTCCAGAAGGTGCTGTTAATTGTAGAGCATTTCAATTGCTGAAAGTCTGGCTATTGAGTCAAAGAGTCTTTTTGAGCCTAACCAGATGTGTGGGGCTTTTGTAAGCCGCTCTCAACATCACAGAAGCTCAATATAGTTAGCATTGCTCAGAATTTTCATTGCCAGTGGCTGTAAATATGTCTGTATGCATGTCATCGTAGAGACCCCTGCAAGCATCTAGGAACCAAAACTTTCCCTCCACACCCCAGCCGCCAAAACGAGATTATACACTGATTGCACAATTACTGCATAACAAGGTTTGCTCAGCCCCTCCGTGCACGATGCCTGTTTTCATAGCATTTAATAGGAGAGACATAATAGGCACCAGCTTGAATAGCTGCATGCCAACGAGGCACTGCATTTCACGAAGCAGCTTGAGTTTGCAAAATCTGGTCCAGCTGCTCAGCACACAGAAGGGTGACAAGCAAGTATCTCGCAGCCCGCACTGGGACAGGAATTGGAATGTGCGTGGGGAAACACTCCCCTTCCCCAGACTGAGGTGAGCTGGCTGGCTTGTAGTGCTGGCTGGGTTTCTTCAGGCTGCCAAGCCAGCCGCATTAATGCTGTGGCCTTCATGTGCATTTTGCCTGCACCAGCATTTGCAAAGCTGGACCGATAATGCTCTCACTAATTTTGCTCCGTCTGCTGCTGCTCTGGTCTTTCCTCTTTGCTCTGAGTGAATGATTTAAAATGGCTCAAATCCTACACAAGGCTTGTTTTTCTAATGAGTTAGGCAGCAAATTTGCTCATGTATTCAGCCCTGGCTTCGCCCTGAGTGGTATGGATCTGGAACAGCTCATAAACAGCAATTTGCTCATCTTTTAAACCCTATTGTTTAGGCAATGGGTTTTACTTGGATGGTTGAAGGCCAACCCTCTCTTTGCACAAAATGTTTTCCCTGCTCCAACAATAACTACGACCCTTGCTTTCTGCTTTGCATTTATTTGCAATTAAAATAAACGGACCAAATGCTACCAGATGAAATGAGCATGACATTTCTTGTTGACTTACCCACAGTTCCAACAGGTCCTATGGCCCCACGGGCGCTGCTTGTCCTCTCCGTCCGTTGCATGTTGCTGATGTCTTGGCTCTTCTTTCCTAAAACACAAGTCCTTCAGGGACTTACTGGTAGTTTTACTCAGCCTGTCTCTGGAACGGGCATGTTGATGGTGCACAGTTGTTACAGGAGGGTGGTCTCCAGTTCTACACACACTGGTTTATCCTGGGGGATGTGAAGGAGCACAGCTGGGATCTGTCTCGCTGTGACAGTAGAGCTGTCCCTAAGTGTCTGCCTGTTCAAAGAGAGTGGCAAAGCAAAGATTATGGGCCTGAGCTGATTGAAGGTAATTTTTCTAAGGGTTAGGTTGAAACCCTTAGGTTGAAACATGCTGTCTGGAAAAAAAAAATGTGAAGAATTTTGAGAAATTTTCAGGCTCTTTAATGTCAGACACATACACTTTGGGGAAAGAGTTTTTCCTGTTCTCATCCTTTCATTATCCACCATCTCCTCTAAGTCATGGCTTAACGTCACTCAGATCATGCTCCTTGGTTTGCCTCCGTGCAGTGCTGTGATTTGTATCTCTGGTTTGGCAAGTGCCTGGGGAAGTGCCCAGAAGAGCTGCTGCCCCAGCACCAGCTTGGGCTAGCAGTGGAGAGAGAGAGAGTCAGGACAGGACAAACTCAGGGCACTACAGACATGCCTGTGCCAGGCTGAGGAAATCCACCTTCCCCCCTATTTTCTGTTGGTGATATAACCCGCAGAAAACTATTTGGAGAAAGGTTTTTTAAGTCTGAAGTGTACTAAGGAAGGCACTCAGGCTATTGGGAAGGTAATGTCCCTGTTAAAGTCCTTCACCCTTTCTTACTGTGCTCACTCACTGCCCTTAGTCCTGTAGGAACAGCCAGTATGGACACATTTGGAGCTGGGAATTTTGCCCTTTTGTCACCGGGAATCATGTTTTGTTGCAGAAGTCACTGGTGTCAGTGGGATGCTGGGGGTGTTAAGAATGCAGCAAAGCTGGAATCAATGGAGTCCTCAGGGAAGAGGGACAAAACAGGGACAGGAGAGCAGATGACCCCACACTTTCTGATGCACTGAGGTGCATCAGTTCATCAGGACACCAATGGCAGTGCCTGCCTTCCCCAGGGCTTTGAGGCACTTGGGGATGAGGGAGGGCACAGATCAGCCTCCAAGAGCTAACTCCCAGTCCTTTGGGCTGTTTGGGGCTTTGAGAAGGCTCTGCATCCATAGCAATACAGAGGTGCTATTTGTCCAGCTGCTGTGAGGTCAAGAACTACCAATACCAAGGCCTTCTTTCGGTGTCAAAGGCTACTTCTTCATCTCAATGACATTAGGACCAAGCTATGCAGCCTTAATTGTTCAGCAGCTTTCACACAAAGGTTGGCAAAGTGCTTTGTGAGCTACACACAGAACACTTAGCTGCACTGAGCCACTCTGGAATGGAGAGCAGTGGAGACAGATCTGGGATGGAGAGCAGTGGATATGGATCTGGGATGGAGAGCAGTGGATATGGATTTGGGATGGAGAGCAGTGGAGGCACAGATGGTCAGCCAACACGTGGAGCAGGAGAGGAAATGCCGATTCCCGGGCTGACGTTCACTCCTGCCAAGTATGCCATTGGGTCTTTCATACCTCTGCAGAGCAGATATTTTTTAAGTTTTTGCTAGACCTTAGAAAAAAATCAGATTTTTAAGGTCCTTCTAGATGTACTGAGCAGAAGAGGGAATGTGTCCATTTAGGTCAGCCTCTGTCCCAGCGGGGTCCTGGCAATTCATTACCAGGTCAGCCTGATCCCAAACAAGCCGAACGTTCCAGGCAAGAGCGGTCACGGCGTTTTCAACTTCATCTATTTTTATCAAAACACATGGGTGGCTTTGAGCATGGATGCATTTGGCACCCAGGCATACCAGCCCCGTGACTGCTCCTGGCTGCACGCACGGCCTGTGCCCTGGCCATGGTGAGAGGGCAGGGGGAGAACCACAGCGAAACGAGGATCTCACTGTGCAGAAAATGGACATTTTGACAGGCTCCCATCTCATATTAGAAATGTTTTGATTTCGTTTCCTCTTCAGAACATAAACAGATTTTGAAACCTCAGAAGTTGCCATGAGACAAAACCCGTTGTTTCCTGGCCAGCTCTAGTTGCAGCTTGCGACCAGCCCTTGCCTGTTGAAGTCAGAAGTTACACAAGGGAGGATCCTGGCTCAGCACAGATTTGTATGGAGAAATGTGATTTGTCACTACCTCTTTAAGCAAAGTTAACTCTTCAGTTAAAGATTTTTTTATGTGTGTGTTTTCTGTCTCTCCTTACTACCAGCAAATACCTGCACTAAGTGTCCTACAGGCAGTATGACAATGGGAAGGGCTGATGTGAATATGGCACGTGATGTAAGCATGGCGATGCCCTGTTTTCCCTGGCGTGAATATGGCCCGTGATGTAAGCATGGCAATGCCCTGTTTTCCCTGGCTTTCATCCCCTGGAGTGCAGCCGTGGGGCAACATCCCTCATGTGCCCCAGCATGGCACAGCCACCCCAAGGAATGAATGGAACCTGGAGCAACAGCATCCCCTTCCTCATGTGGGAAAGCCGCTTCTTTTGCCCTCTCCTCTAAATCTTTTTGAGTTGTCTTGGAGATTTTAATGCCAGCAGAAGAGGGAAAAAAAAAAAGGAAAGCAAAGAAAAAAATAAAAAGAAGAGATGAGACACCCAATTCCTGCAGACAGCTTTGAAAATATCAACCTTGACAGCTTTGAAAATATCAGCCTTGTATTTCTGGGCAGCTCATGAGCTGAGGAGTGCTGACAAAGTGGCCAGAATTAGGGAAGAGCAAGAAAAATGATGAAGTGCTTGGGCAGAGGGGCTTGGCCACGGTGAGAGTAGGCACTGAGGGTTGCAGGACTGCATTGGAAGAGGGAAATGTCCAAGGGGCAAGAGAGGGGTTGGACGGAGGTGGTTGGTGTTGAGCAAAATAAAAGCCAACAGAGGTGGTTGGTGTTGAGCAAAATAAAAGCCAACAGTGCCAGCACACCAGGAAACCTTTCCTGAGTCTGAACTTCAACCCATTGTGAAATCATCCCTCTGGGGAAATGCTGGAAATCCCCGAGGTCATGTCAACAACAGGGGCTGGCTGGAGCCGCAGGAGGCCCAGGGAGGAAATACAGCTCTGGAGAGAGCTGGTATACCTGGGCATTTCTGATTTATCTGATCACATCAAAGCAACCCATCCTGCAGGGCTCAGTGCAGGCAGGCACCTGACTGGCAGCCAGGTTTGGCACAGAAGGGGCAGGAAAAGCCAATTTTGCAACTGGTTGGCTGAGTTACAACAGGAGTGCACAGACCCACTGCCTGTACAGGCACTAAATCTACAGGCCAGTGTTCTTCTTTATGATCAGGGCTTCATCTAAGACAAAATCCTAATTTCACTGATACCAAACAAGTTGATGGCCCTGCCAAAGATTTATAACTATAGAATTTCCTTCAAAATAATCACTGCTGCTCTTGACCTGAATTCAGGCTGTTAGGTTTTTCATCCCCTCTCATGACTATTTTATTGTATTTTATCATCCCCTCCACTACACAGATTTTTCTGCAATGACTAATTTTGAAGATGGTAAGCTCAGTGCTGAAAAACAGCATCAGAAATGTGTGGTTATCAGGAGCAATGGGTGCCAAAGGCACAAATCTTACAGCTGTGCAAGGGGAAGCGACGACAGTCATCTGAATACAGAATTATTTGCATCCCATCTTTGCCGTAGTGCCTCTGTAAAAGAAAAACAATCTTTTTTTTTTTTTTTTTAAATGTCTAAGGAATAACATCATAAACCAAAAAAATCCCTCCAAGTTACTGTTAAATTTCCTTTGTGGTGTCTGTAGCAATCCCTTAAAGGGTTAGCTCTGAGCATTTCTTAATTTTGCAAGGATAACACAGGAAACGACTGCAACTGTGTTGGGTAAGTACACAGCTTGTTTTTTCAATGAATTCTTTGTGTCTTTGATTTCCATTTATACTTCTGCATTCTGGTGCACCTAAGCAAATATTTCTGGGAGGAGCCAGGGAGCACTGAACTTTTTTTCTCAGAAATGACATTTTGAATATTTTCAGCCGGCTTTCAAGCTGACTGAAAAATGAGGGCCATTGTTTGGGAGGAAAATTGCCTGGCTTATTCCACATTTTCCCAATATTTGATGCATCAGATTTAAAATCTCAATGGTATTTAGAAGCTCTAAGGTGTTTATTTCTTGCCTAGGCTCTGCAGTGCTCGTCCCTGCTGCTCTTCAGGAAGGATGAGCGTTATGTTATGTATCACACCTGTCGTGACTGAAATTATCCGAGAAATCATTGCAGACCCTTTTTTGTTGCATGAAAAATGGTATTCTTCTCTGCCAGAAGGTAAATAAAGCTATCATGTTTTGACCACAGAAAATCTTCAAACAGGGGAAGAAGAGATCACGTTCTGTGATTGCTTTTCCTGTGTCATTGATTGCTATGGTAATCCCATTGCCAAATCCTTTGGTATCTGAAAGCCTGGGCAATTGTTCTTTTTAAAGCCTTAAACCACAGACTGTGCCTCCTGAAATCCTCAATATTGTCTCTGCCGGCTCTTAGGTTTCACTTTTGCATGTTTGTGGAGATTTGGGGAGTTTCCAGCCCAGAGAGCAGCAGGGCTTGTTCGTCTTAGGGCAGATGCTTCCAAAACACAGTGGGAGCAGGGCACACATGTTTCCAATTATCATATAAGAATCAAAAAAAAACAAACCAAAACATTCTTAGAGGTTTCCAGACTTAGGCCTAAGTGTTTACAAAACTGGTTTCAGCTTTTAAGAATGTATTTCCTGGCTTTGAAGCGAAGAGGAGCCCCTTGACTTCATGGGACTTTGGATGTGAACCCTGACTGCTCCTGGAGCTCCAGTGCTGGAGTGGCTCAGAGCAGGCGCTGATACCCGGAGCTCCATTCCTGCTGTGCCACGGACGGGAGGGCTGTCCCAGCCTGCCAGCCCCATGGACTGCAACACCTTTATAAGGGTTGACTGGGTTTTTTTATTCCATTCCATAGGATAAAAAATGCTGCACTCTTTTCCAGTCTCTGAAGAAGTTTTGACCAGCCCCAGTTAGGAGGCCCATTTGTAAAGAGTGGTGTAAGAGCTAGAAACTGCAGAGTATCCTCAAAATCACAGTGTGGGGAAGCAGAGAGAGCAGAGACAAGGGTCCTGTCTTGGGACACCAATGCTGGATCACTCCCTGGTGTGACTTCCTCCATGTTTTTTCCATAGCCATTATAAATACCATTAAAAAGCACCAGTCCAGTAAGTCTAAATGGAGTTTATTGTATATTAACACTTGTATATTAACATTTAAAATATATATTATGTCCTTTTTGCCCTCTGTTTTTTTGCTTCTTCCATTAGCAGTGAGAACTGCTGTTATATTTTACTTCCCTTCACTTCAGCACTTGATGTACCTCCACGAAAACCTGCAGTTATTCCATAAAATCAGTCACCGAGGTAAATAATAACAATCTTAGCCCATAAACCTGCTGAAACTGTTGAAATACAGCAAAATATTAGAGCAATCATTATTAATATAAACGGTAAGAAAACAGAACGTTAGCTGAATCTGTTATAAAAAAGGAATTTTTTTTCAAAATTGGTTTTAATTTCAAATAAATAATAGAAATACTTTTTCTGGGAACATGAAGGATTGTTTTACAGCCTCAGTCTATCAGAAATAATGTCCTGTTGGCTCTGTTCTCTGCTGCACACGCTGAAGAGCTCAGACTCTGAAGCACCGGCTTCTCTTCTTCACATATAGGACGAAAGCACTGATAATGAACATTTCATAAAAGCACAAAGAACTTTATCAAAACAAAAGATGCATAATGCATTTTCAGCATTATTATTATTATTATTATTATTATTATTATTATTATTATTATTATTATTATTATTATTATTATTATTATTATAGCACTTGCCTTTACACAATTCTTATTTGATGTTTAGGTTTGCTTGAGACAAACATCTGAAAAAGATCTTCGAAGTCAAATCCAATGCTTTTAGAAGGCACTTAATGAATTTTTCTTGCTGTGTTTATGTTGAGAGGTTATTTATTTGGAGATCATCTGTCATTTTTCTGTGCAAAACATTTGAATTTTTTAAGTCTATTAGTGAGGTTACTTGTGCAATGGATATATTTTTCCCCAGTCATGCAGGAGCCTCCTGCATGTTGATTTAGTGCTTATGAAACCTGCCTGGCTGCCCTGGAGACCACTTTTTTCTTGATTAGTGGAGATACAGACCCAGCCCTTTTGGAACATGCTTAATGTGTCTGCACACACCAGCACAAGGACCTGGGCAGCCCCAGCCCTGCTGTGCTGCTGGGACATGGAGGGGCTTGCAAATGCCCCATCGGAACAGTTTCTGACCTGTCCATGGGCTTCTTTTGAATAAATCCACTGTGGTTAGGTAGAGCCTCCCAAAACACCCATCATCTGGGCTATGGGGAGCCAGATTCTGTTTTTTCACAGTAATACTAAAACAAATTTTTTTTCCCCCTACTACTGATTCCGTCCCCTAATTTCCTGAGGAATTCCTGTAAAATTCCCTGAGGAGTTGCACATGAGAGAGGACAACCATTTCCAAGTCAACTCAAATACATCCTCTAAATTATATACGGCAAATTTTCATGCCCACTTCTCCCACCTCACGACGTGAGAGCCAAGAGGTCGACACAGCACTGGGGCCACTCCACCCGTGGTGTTTTTCCTGCACATGGGCGAAGTAAATAAAAACAATGCTGGGATCAGGAAGGGTCACATCCTGTGCTTCTCCCAGCCTTCCCAACATGGTGCCCTGCTGGTCCATGTCCATCACTGCGGGGCAAAGTCTGGGAAAACCACTGGGAGGGGTGGATCGTTTTTCACCTGGGGATTCAGTTCAGGCTCCCTTCTACATCACCCCAACAATTGAATTTAATTGACAGAATATTAAACCATGTCACATTAGTATTAAAAATAAATGGTATGGACCAGACATCTGAGAATCAGGCAGGGTGAAGGATTTTATTATTTTTTCCCCCTCTTAGTTTCTCTTAACACTGCAAAGGCTGCCAGAGCCGGAGTGGAGTTAACACAGAAAATGTCACTTTAAATTGAGGAGTTTATCACTTCAGCTCTCCTTTGCCTCCCTTCTCTGACCAGTCAGCGTCTGGCAGCACAACCTTGTCTCTCATTAGCGCCGAGGCAAGAGATGAGGCTGTGCTTTGGCAATCTGACAGTTCAGGCCCTTGTTTTTACAGATTGCCTTTAACAGCTGAACTTGTCAGACATTTTAGGTAGAAAGAGCAGAAATGAGTAATGGAGGCATCTGATTATAGCCATAAAATTCACCCAACCCCAAAAAGATGCATAGCTGCTCCAAAAAAACCCAACCAGATATTTTAAGGCATTTGTAGACTCCAGGGCTGCCGAGGTTGCTGCCAGCAGTAATAAACTCCCATGATCCGATCCCAGCGCACGGCCAGCCCAGCCGGCTGTTTTATTTGGGTGAGGTGTGGAGGCCAGAAATTCCCTTTATTTTTAATCCCAATGGCAGGGTCTGCACAGAAACCCAATGATCCAGGGTAGTTGCTAAATCCTAATTTTATTGCTGCTCCCTTAGGGGACTGGCATGAGTGGGGTTTTTGGTGCTCCTCAGGGTGTCCTCAGTGTTTTGAAGTCCCTGAGCTGCCATTGCATGGCTATATCAAATAAAGCACTTAGAACTCTCCCTTTGTCAACCAGGAAAAGCAGAAGAGGCCAGAAAACCATAGAATAACCTGAGGTGGAAGGGATCCACAAGGATCATTGAGTCCAGCTCCTGGCACTGCACAGGACAACCCCAAGAATTACACCATGTGCCTGAATGTGTTGTCCAAGTGCTTTTTGAACTCTGGCAGAACTGAAGATGTGACCGCTTCCCTGGGGAGCTTGTTCCAGTGCTCAACCACCCTCTGCGTGAAAAACCTTTTCTTAATATCTAACCTAAATACAGGATGCCTTGCAAGCTGGTATTGCAGCCCTGGACCATCTGCTTCTCTGCCCTCCAAGCCAGCTTGGTCTCCCTCCTCAAGGTGTGGGGGGCTCAGGAAGCAGAGGCTTTTCTCTTTCCTGGCCTGAATTTTACCTTTTGCTCGAATGTTGACAGCACTGACAACAGCTTTGCATTTTGCAACACACAAATGGGGATGGTTTCAGGCTGGCGTTGAAGCAGGAGGGAGCAGATTTCTCCTCCAGCGTTCAAACTCCTAAAACTGGGCATGTGTGTCCTGGAAGAAGAGGGATGGTCCGATCATCATGCATGGACACAGAGAAATGCCATGAAGCCACACACCACTGGACTTGCTCCAAATGCTGCTCTCAGTTTCTTCTCCAAGTTAGTGAGTGAGTGGCCACATCTCCAGCTGAAGGTCAGACTGACCTTGGAAAATGTGGGCAATGCCACTCACCCGGTTTGTAAACCGAGTCCAGCACTGGGAGCTGTAAGATGAGGCGGCCCAAGCCAGAAACCTCAAACCCCACGACCTGACTTGATGATCCTGAGACAACTGAACCTCCACTTTATCACGAAACAGCAGATCCTGTGTCCTTTTGTGGTCATCCCAGCCAAGGTCAAACTGGCACAAGGGGTTTAATGCTGAGACTGGGTGAAAAATTTCTTTTTGCTGAGCTGACTGAGAGGCTGAGGATGCTGGAAGGAGGAGAGCCAGGGCTGACACAGAGCAAGGAAAAACTAATGGCTTTTAGTGTTTCTCATTTATTTTGCCCAGTTACTCGGAACACCTTCTTTCGAGGATTTTTTTCTCCCTTTCTATTTTATGGCAATTACCTCTGATTGTTTCAAACTATTAGCATTCAGAAATAAAGCATGATTATCTCTTTCCAATATTTTTCGCGGGTTTTTGATTTCAAATCCAGCCAATAAACCCAAACTGAATTAATGAGCCTGCCTAGGCAATTTTTAGATAAAAGCAAAGGCAAGGAGACATTCCTGCTTTTGCTACAGCTCACCAATGCCCACCAGGCACCTCATGCTGTTATCCCCTGGAAATAATAGGAAATGGTCCCAAAGAGTGAGCGCTGCCCTAGCAGGGCCCCTTTTTCCCAGTTATCAGAGGACACCTGATGATAGCAGCAGCAGCAGAGCAGTGGTGTTTCGTCTCCCGTGGTTCACGTGCAATTACAGGAAGGGCGGCTCATGCCCAGGCGCCGCCAGAAGCGGTGCTCACTCCACCACATTCGCCCCTGCCGCCAACACCTCCCTGCCTCCCATCAAAGAGAAACGTGAGGAGCTGTTTCACCTGATCTGAGGGAAGCTTTTGACACAGTTAACTGTAGCATATTAATTAACAAACTTCAGCACCAAGGCTCCTCTGATGCAGCTCTCACAGGGTTTCACAGCTGAAGTGAAGGAGGAGGAGGGAGGGCATGTTCATGGCTCTGGGTTCTTCACCCTCACGGACATACAGCATCCAGGTACAGCACCCGCAGCTGGGCTGGTGGTCCAGGGTGCTGGGAGGGGATGGAGCTGCAGCATCCCTCACCCACCTGGCCAAGCTCACTCTTGTGTTGTCTTGCAGCCCTGGTATCCCCAGAGGGGCTTCTCACTGTGATTTGGCTCTGTGAATTTCTAAGGACATAGAAAAAGACAGTTTAAAGCAGGGGCTGCCTGGCTCCCGCTGCCCCACATCCCAGCTTGGCTGTGTCCATATTTAGACCCATCGTGCTTCTGTGGTCCTATGCTCCTGCAGAAACCTGAACCAAGGGAAAATGGGGCAGTGGATGACAGCAATGTCACCGTGGCCCCAATGCACAGCAAATGCAGGCCATAGAAATTGGGTCAGCTTCTTCTGGTGTAAATCAGCACTCCTTTGCTGAAGCCAGTGGAGTTAAAAGAGTGCAAGAAAGACCAAAATTAGGTCAATCAGATGCACAGCTCCTTTTATGCAGTAACGTAACCCTCTTCTTTCTTCCTACTACTCTGCACAGTCAAGTAGGTCAGAAGTATCTCCTGTCAAGCAGCTGGGTCCACTGAGGTAGGTCTGAAATATTCTCCAAATCAGTGGGACATCAGGAAAAGACATCCCTGTCCCCTCCTGCCACTGTGCTCTCTGAGCACAGGTCTGAGGGGGAACAGGCTCTCAGGTGGGGGCTGATGAAAGTGGGGATTAAAACACGCCCCAAAATTCTCACTCTGGTCTTAAATGGCCTAGAGGTAAACCACATTTCTAAATACTTCCTTTGTAGCACTTGCCTTCTGGGCAGGGTTTTGCCATGGGCTGTGCTTGCAAGGGACATCACAGACATGACAAGGGGCTGTTCTGGTGGCCCCCAGCAACCCCTGAGCCACCTGCACTGGAGCCTGATCCTTGTGTGAGCAGTGGGATGCACTGCTGAAGGGTTCCTCAGCTTCCAGTGCTACTGCTGTTGGGGCATGTTTTCCTTCCCAAATGAGTGCCAGAATAATTGGCACAGACCTGTCCTCTATTTGTCTGCAGAGCCTCTTATACACAACCTGCTGTACATATTTTACATGCCTTGAACCAGTGAGACCAGAACAACTGCTTAACACCCACTGGAAAAGAAGCATAATTGAAACAAACTGGAAATAAGATTATTAGTGAAGCAATCCAGCTTCCTATTTTCATTCACCAGGAGTGGTGCCAAAAGGTAATTCTGAAGCTGGAGAAACTCTGTGGAGAACCGTGGTGAAGTCAGCGGAGCAGCGCAGGGCAGGCGAATGTGGGTGAGAAAGAGTCTTGAATCGCTGAATACATTGAGCTACAATGATTTTGTGATTCTGACTGAGAACTTTCTGCCTGAATCCTAAAATAAATAAGGGTCCTGGAGCACCATGGCTTCGTACCAGCAGCCAAGGAGATGAAATCATGAGACTTTCAAAACCAGAGCTTCTCCCAATTTGGGCAACTCCCCTCTGTGGTGAGGAATGAAAGCTGTGTGCCAAGTCAGTCACAAATTATAAACAGTCCCAGAAATGGTGATTTTTTTCTGCCCCCAGCCTTTTTCAATATTCTTGTACTCTTCTCTTAAATTGTTCCACACCTTGTGCCTGCCTTACCTCGTGTCTAGGAGTAGTCTCCAGAGGTCTGCAGACCATCTGCAATAGGTGACTAACACGTGTTAGTACCAGTTCTCCCGTGGGTGCCTATGGAGCCAGGACGTGACGGGCTGGATAGTGAGGGGTCTTAATTGCTTATCACATTGAGACATTACTGAAGTCACAACATCCATGTGAGACAGTGATAGTAGCAGCCAGACTTTGGTCCAACAGCTATAAAAATGAATAATACTAATTTCTTCAATTATTTACCACTTACAAGCAAATTACTCATCTCTTTGCCATACCTGAGACAGTAGATGCCACAAAATACCTTCAGTGCCATCTAGCTACTAAGTTACTTGAAGAGATAAATTTGCAACTAGCACTAATTGCCTTAAGGCCCATCAGTGGCAATGCCCTGTTGCAACAGCTGATGCTCTGCCCTCAGGGGTCTAATCAGGATGGTAATGAAAGCCACAGAGAAAATTCGCAACCATAGAAAACTCTGCTTTAAATGGATGCTTATCTAAAGTACAGCAAAGTGAATTCCTCAGAATGATGGCTAAATGAATAAATAACTACATGTACCCCAAACCCACGGGATATTTCTTTCCACTTGTAAAGGCACTTGAGTACCTCCAGTCCCTCTGAACATTTCCAAGAAGGAGCAACAGCACTTTTGTGGTTTAGCTTTAGTTCCATGGAGACATAAAGAAGTATGAAAAATACCTCCCTTGCTTTCTGTTTGCCTTGGGTTTCATGTCCATCTCCACATCCATCACGTTTCAGTACCTCTGTGTCCATCATGGAGGTACTGGAGTATTTTTATCTCTGATTGTCTCAGAACTGCTGGACTTTTACAGAAAATACGATAACCTTCGAAATTCTATGGACCCATTTTACTGGTGGTGGCTCCTCTGACTGAATGCACTCACGATTATGTCCATACCACAGCCAAGTGTGCGTTGTGCCAGGCTGGTGGCAGGCTGGGAAGCAGGTGCATACTGAGGGACACAGCAGACATGTAGCTTTCCCTGGATAACTCACACTGAACCGAGCTGGTTTTTCACTTTTTCCTCCCCTGGCCTGGACTGTGGACTGTTGCCAGGCATTTTGGTGTGTCCTGGAACAAGCTTCTTAGCAAAAAGCTAAGAAAAGCAAAACAGAATTAATTTTAAAAGTGGTTGTTTTTATGATATACTGTATTTTGGTGAGGTTATTCCATTTATGGAGTAATTTGTCCAGATAAAATCTGTCTAGAAACGACCTTATGGTCTGGGTATGCTGCTGATACAGGATGCCTATGTGTTTGTGCTCCCACAAGGTCAAACAGCAACACTTGGACAAGGATCATCTCCACTGATGGAGCAGACAAGTGTCCCTGCCCACTCTGCAGATCTGATGCTGCTCTGGGTGCACACTCACGGGAAGGTGAGATCAGTACCACCAATGGAAGATTCCCTGGCTGTGGTGGCAGCACACATCTGGCAATGATGCCTCACCCACTGATGGCAGCAGGATGTGTGTCAGAAGAGATCAGTCTGTTGGAGCACTGTGAGAGCTCCCTTCTCTTTGGAGGCTCTCACCACCTCAGTGCTGGAGAGTTTATCCAGGCCAGACCAGATTAACACAGAATCATTGGGCTGGAAAAGACCATCAAGTCCAACTATTATTAACCCAGCATCACCGTGTTCACCACTAAATTGTACTTCCAGGTGCCACATTCATATGTTTTTTGCAAATCTCCAGGAGCAAACAGCATCAGCCATTTTAGGGAACCCAAGCCAGCTTCTACCGGCTGACAATCTGTAATGTCAAAGTCAGTGCAGAAGTTTTTGGAGCTTATTAGTAATTGAAGTTAGTGCTGAGGAGGATACTTGTTCCATATGGATGGACTTCAGCAGTGTGAAGTAGGTCTTAAAAAGAGCATCTGCGTGACACCCACAAGGAGAATTTTAATTGTTCCTTAAAGCTTTCATTGCAAAAGGTAGATCTGAGCATGGCAAAAGCTGGCAGTTCAAGCAGAGAAGTCTTGCAGCCCTCAGGTGTCCCTCTGAGCTGGAATTACCATACAGACACTTAAATAAAAATGAGCCCAGCACAGGAACCTGACACTACATCTCAATCTAAGGCCTGCTGATTTACACCAGCCAAAAAGAGACCTGACCTGCAGGGCCAAACCTGGCCCATGGCTATATCCCGGCAGCCGTGGTGATTTAGAAGCTCTGTCAGTGTCAGTCACCAGTGGGTCTTGTTGAAAGCCAGATTTATCTTGTAATCTGCACTAGAGGCTCAAACTGCTACTGCTGCTCCCACGCAAAATAAATCAGCCCAACGCAGCCCAGAGCTGGTGGCTGTGAGCGCCAACCCTCACTCTGATTTATACATCGTTAAGTTAAAGTCAGCTGTGACCAAATGTGGGCAGGAACCTTCCTCTCTCACCTCCGGGCAGAGGGATTCCAACAGCAGAGTGGCACTGGGAGCAGCATGGGGACCTGCCTGTCCTGGGGACAGCAACAAGCCTTTGGGTCAGCCTGATCCAGCCTTCCAGTCCCTGGCCAGAGCTTCCCCATGCCGTGGCAGCAGGAACAAGCACTGCTGTGAGGAGGGTGACTGAGCAGAGTCACTGTCCTGCCTGGGGAGGGGACCCTGCTTTTCTGGGGAAATGCCTGCACACACGGGGTTCGCTCAGCCTTCAGGCTCACAGTTATTTTAAGCAACTTTCTTTGGTTTCTCTCTTCCTGAGGCTGACGAAAGTCAGGAAGAAAGACAGTAGTATAACGCCCACCCAAATGTAGTCCCCGGGAGAGTAAGCCTCCGATTCTTCTCATCCCTG
The DNA here is from genome assembly GCA_013397935.1 of Dasyornis broadbenti. Classification (NCBI taxonomy): domain Eukaryota; kingdom Metazoa; phylum Chordata; class Aves; order Passeriformes; family Dasyornithidae; genus Dasyornis; species Dasyornis broadbenti. The sequence goes on along the minus strand of VZRN01006406.1, from coordinate 826,716 downwards.
CTGTGAGATTATGATTTCAGCAGGTGTCCCCTTTAGGATTTTTTCTTATCACATAAAATAAAGAACATTGTTTTCTCTTGCAGATTTCTCACGCATCCAAATGGGGCCACAGCTGTGGACTGTGGCAAGTGGGGACCCAGGAGCCAGAGGAAAGACGATGCTGTTCTCCAGGCTACACAAGGTGGGTTGGTGGCAGCCCATGAGAGCCCACCCAGATGAAACAACTATCCAAGTGTTGTGCTGGAGTCTGCGCATTCCTTGGTGTCGGGTGTAGCCACTGGGGTTTGGCAGTGCAGCCACAGCTACACCCAGTCCCTCCACAGATACTGTTGGCAATTTCAGGCAGTGAAATAACACCCTGGCAGTGCCAAAAGCCACAGTGATTAGCAACAGTGCAAGTAATCAAGTAAAAGCACTTTTCCAGAGTCAAACAACCAGATTGTCAAGCATGCAAAGAGTAGCAGCTAAAATTGATTGCAGCTCACATGGATTATTTCTATCAGAATTATGTTATTGTATTAAAACAGTGATGCATAATGTATGGCCGTGCATGTCTGCAATAAACATTTTACATTTAGTTTATAAATCTGAGTCATTAGAAAAGTTCTCTCATTATGTTGCACAGACCTTTGTTGAGTCAGCAGTAGAGGAGTCTTCCCAAAAAAAAATTCAAGGAATCACATGGATGTGAAACACCTGAGCTGGGAATGGGAGTGTGACCTGAGCACTGTGTGACAGCATATCCTGAGTGGAACAGCCCATCCTAGGGGGGGCCATGTGCTATGCAGAAAGTGGATGTTCCTGATCTGCACTGGAGGCATGTTGTTGTGCAACAGGCTTACAGCAGCAGAAGAAAAGTCAGCGTGTCTGATCCTGAAGTTCTTGCATAGGTTTAACTTCCATGGGGAGTCAAATGCCTGCACTGGCACTTGCAACACAGGTGAAATTGCCAGCTAGGTGGAGGGTTGTACCCAATGTGCATCCAGGGTGGTTTCCATCGGCAGCTGCTGTGCGCTGTGGGTCTGCAGTCACTGCATTTTACAGCAGGGAGACTCACTCATTCTGATTAAACTCACTCCCCTCCCTGTGTTGGGTAATCTTTCCATGCCACTGCACAGAAACCCTTTCCATCTCCCAGAGGCCTTTTAGTTATCCAGGGCTCCAGTATGGGCACCACCACCACAAGGGAACAGCCAAACTGATCTCGTTGTTTGCGTTCTTTCTCCAAGCCCTCTGTACTGACAGCAGCTCCTGCACTCTGCTCGCCGCCTCTCAGCAGGGTGGATCAGCTGGACATGACAGTGAGCTCAGCCGAAAAGCAGATCTCGGTGCTTGATTCAATGTGAAAACCACCATCAGCTAGGGACCAGGTCTGGATAGGCAGTGCTAATTTTTTGTCATGTGAGAATGGGCTGATCCAAAGTGCTGCTGGCAGGTAGCGTGGTTGGGCAGTGCTGCAGAGAGCTCGGCAGACCCGCAGGAAACCACAGGGCCCTGAAATGAGTGTGCATTTGCCAGAATCAGCAGAAGCAGCGTACAGACCTGAACTTCATTATTTCTTATTTCATACACTCTTTAAACTGATCTCTTCTTTACCTTCCCCCAAGTTTTATATCCTTGAATTTTACTGGGTAATCTTTTCTCTCCATGGACAAGGAAGGTTTTAGAAGCTTTAGGATAATAAAAGCATTGGGAAAAAGGAAAGCAATGGGGTTTTCAGGTACTGTGCAGAATTGTGCAATGGCGATTTGGAGACAGAAGTGCTATTTCTAGCACTGATGTGGCTCTGCCTTTGGAACTCTTCCTCCATCCCTTCCGTTTCCACCTGCATGAGGGGCTTATGCTGCCACCCTCTCTGCAGAGGCACTTACTGCCCATCCAAGTACCTCACACAGCACAGAAGAGGCATTCGCATTATGAGAGTGAGGAACCAGAGATCTCTTTGCTATCTAAACATTAGTAGCTTTAATATTTGTTGTTCTCAGGTTCCTGTCCAGCAGCCTGTGCACACAAAGACAAAAATATCGATCGATACTTAGCACAGCCACACCATGCTATTCATTCCTCAGAGAGGGGTTTTACCAAAGCTGAATCACAGGAAAAACCTGCAGAAATTATAGTGGTTCCAGACTTTAGTGGCTATCACTGGGAAACAGAGTGGCTGTATGGATTTTCCGCCTACCATCAGCTACTAGCAATACAACATACTTCACTCCTGAGATGCACACTTAGGGTTGGGTTAAAAATAGACAAAGGAAGGAGAGCAAAGCACAGTGGTGTTCGTGTGTAACCAGCACAGGAGCACTCGGCAAGAAAGGCACTGGGCAGGATCAATCCAGTGACACCCCTCGGCACAGGACCATGGCTTTGCCCACTCCTCCTGGAAGATGCTACTGAAGAAAGCAATGGAGAAAATGCCACAGGGAGTAACAGCAGAGCAAAGCATGGATCAGAAAAGGAAAGCATGGATCAGAAAAGGACTAATAGCATGCAGCTCTGATGCACAAGGCATTTAGGGAGCTCCTGCACATGGTGCCAAAACTTCACATTATAAGCCTTCACTAAAGGATGGGGATAATAATTCACTCTTCTGTGTTTGAGATGAATGGAGGATGCCCCACCATGCCTGTCTTGGATCCGAAATGGCCTCACCTCCCCAGTGGCTCAGGTGAGGGTCTAGTCTGCTCAGAGGGGGATTGGCAGCCTGGGCCTGAGTGTGTTGCTGTTGTTAATCATGATCACAACTGACACAGAATATGAGTCAGCAGGAACTGAAAAGGCAGAAAAGGCAGTGTCATGTAAACAAGTCCAGAAACAAGGCTTCCCTTCCCACGCTGGAGATCACCCCAGTGGTCCCAGTGAGTGCCTGGGACACCTGAGGCCAGAGCCAGCCAGCACATGGATTTGGCATCGCCATAAAGCCATCAGCACCAACAGCTCTCTCTAATGTGGGCAATTTGTGGAAGTGATGGGTGCCCTCACATAGCCCAATGGGGACAGGGCTGTGCAATAGAACACAACAGAGAAGAAAACAGAGGCATCAATGTGTGTGCATGTCTGTGTGCGTGTGTGTGTGGCAGTTCAGGCATCACGTCACGTCCCTGCTTTATTCCATGAAGTATAAAACCACATAGAAGATGTTTGAGGTTATCTGAATCTTGAACTCCTAAACAAATGATCAACTTCTGACTAATTTCTAAGAAACTCAGGCTTCTGTGACCAAGCTTCCTTTCCAGTCATCAGTGAATTTTAAATTACAAGCCGAGAGGACATAATTTTCAATGAAAGACGCCTCCTGTGCATTTTGTGGGTTTGATTTAGTAGCTGGAAGATGATACTGAAATATTTGAGTCTATAACAATTAATGACCATATTCTGGGGTTTATAGCTGCATCACAGTTCCTACTGTGGGTCTCCTTCAGTTTTTTTTAACTGCTAAAAACCACAGAGATTGTGTATCTCCACACAGTAACTGCCTCCACATTCATGCTAACTTTAACAAGACTCACTGTTTTTCAAGGCCCACGAAAGGCCTTGACCTATAAAATTCAATTTCAAATGGTAAAAATCCCCTGGCCACTGTAGACGCTGGTGACAAACTAATGTGTTATGTTCCATAACGGTCTGTTTTGAGTACTGGCTTGACCTGTAAGTGTTCTAGATACAACCTGACTAAAATGGGTTTTATTATTTTCCATTAGTGCCTGCCTCAAGAAAATCAACGGGCAGTCCACAGGGGAAATAAAAGTATTTTCCTCCTCTAGATAGCATCTGCTGCAAATGTAAACAGACCCTTTCCCAGCCCTCTCCTCCTTTCAGTTTGTTTCCAATCCTCTGATGTGCTCAGATTTCCCAAGATTTGTGCTTTTGTTGCAAGCCCTGAGGCAGGGTGAGGGCAGAAGATGTTCCCCTACCCTGCAGGATCTGCTGCTGTGGCTGGGTGATGCTCCATCAAACCCCTGGTCCAGCAGCTGGTCAAGGAGATGCACTCTCATCGTGCTGAACCGGCAGCACAGGAGGAGGAGTGTGGCTAAGTGGTATTTCCCATATTTGCAGTTGGACTCACTGATATCATAGAATCATAGAATGGCTTGGGTTGGAAGCAACCCAACTACCCTGCCATGGGTTGCTCCAAGCCCCATCCAACCTGGCCTTGAACACTTGCAGGGATGGGGCATCCACAGCTTCTCTGGGCAATGCACAACACGTGCCCGGCCATGCTGCTGTGCAGACCCCAGCCCCCAAAATATGTTCATCACAGTTTGGGGCAGAACCCTGTGCTGTGCGAGTGTGTGGCCTTGTGCAGGCACCATGGGACCTGTCCTGGGGTCACACAGAGCATCGTGGCCACACAGGGCATCGCCTGCCCTCTCCCAGCGTGACACCCAGTAGTGACAGCCTGATCCTGCCCAGTGCTGCCTCCACACCCCAGGAGCAGCATGTGCCCCTCAGGCTCTGCTCCCTCCTGGTTTTTTATGCCCCTCACCATACAGCACTTCCCAGCAGTGCCCACCAAGCTCGTTTGCCCTCCTTTCATTTCCCAAAACTTCTTTTCTGTTTTAAGGCAAATCATGCAGTTAAAAAAATCCCCTAGCATTAAAACCTGTCTCACGTCATCATGTCTCAGTAAAACAATGACATTTTCCCCTCTTTGATGCTCAGATCTAGCTCTGCAGGAAATTTTACTACCATGACTCTTTCATCTCTCTCCTGGTTTGAAGATAAATGATCCTTGGACTCTTCTGGACCTGCATAAATCACAAAAGCAATCTACTAAGAGAGCTGCCTGTGGCACCGACTTCAGCTGGAATTGAAAAGGACAGTCAAAAATATCCATAGTGCTTACACAAGGAGTAACAGAGCTGGGGTAATCCAATGCCTTCTCCTCTTGGCAAGCAGGGACCATGGCATGGAGAAGAGGACAATGGTCGGAACATGGCACTGGGAGAATGACAACCCTGGGATATCATCCTTGGAGACCCTGAAGATCACTGGAGAGAAACCACAAAACTGAGCAACTTCTGAGGACATGGGATTTGCTTCCAAAGACAAACACGTCCTGGTTCATTCCTGGGCCACTGAATTTGGTCTTGGGTGTCAGATGCATGTGACATCATCCCTTTCCTAACCACATCTAGATTTACCTGCAACTTAAAGGAGGTTTGCCTCCAATCCATCTCTGAACAAGGGGCTGAGGCCAGAGAGGTGACACCTTTGGAGACTCAGGTTTGGGGGTTAGAAGCGGCAGCTTGCCTTATATTGCAAACAAATTTCAGCCTTTGTTGAGGTTTCATATGCAGGATGGAGAAACTTGAACAGTTCCTGCTCAGCATCACCTTTTCTCCTTGCAGAAACCCCGCTGTGGGTCCAAAATGATGGGGAAGACAACCAAACCACCATAAACCTGGCTTGGGGGTGCGGTCACAGCCTCGAGGCAAGACTTCTCCTGCTTGGAAACTCCATGAGAAACCACAAGGGGAAAAGTGTAGCACATGGCCTGGGAAAAAGTGCATGGTTTATGTCACATTGCCTCGCTTGAGGCTGATTTGGCCCAACTGGAGCAGCGAGCATGTTAGGATAATATCCTGTACACTGAGCTTGCTTGAGGGATGGCTATGGGGTGGGCAACAGTGGCCAGCTCTCAACATGGCTTCATGGGGTTAAGCAAGACCTCTGTTGCATAGACGTCTAGGTGATACTGTGAAGGTTTAGGTGCTACTGAGAGCGTGATCCTTGTCCCCAGGCACAGCTTCACCCTGGAGCACCCTGGCAGGCTGCAGCTGCAGAAAATGCTGCTCCAGCAGCTTCTGATACAGCAAGCAACTGCTCCTGGGTGACTTGTGCTTTCCCGTGGGTGGGGTGTGGGCTGCAGAGCTATTTTTGTGTCTCCCCTCGCTTTCACCCGAGTGCAACTGGATACCACAAGCCCCATCAGCCCTGACCAGAGTGTGCACAGCACTGCTCATGCAAAGCACTGCGTGCTTGCAGGCAAGGAGATGAGGTTTCTCACTTCTTTTTTTTCCTGGAGTAAATTTCTAAAGCTCTAATTGCCAAGTAGCTGTTTCGCTCATTGCTCCTCGAATTTGGGAACATCTGCTGAGATCATTCATGCAGTGCTGCTCCCCATTAACAAAGGCATCTTGACACTGGATCTAACAGACTGCCATGACAACTCTGTTCCTTCCAGTCTGATACAGCACCTCACGATCCCATTTCCAGTCATAACATTCCAATCCACAGCAAAATCATTTGCGTACATACACATACCCACCTATTAAATAGTTTTTTATAGTAAAGCACCAGCATCAGCAGTGACCCCCTTACCAAGTCAGGGTGGGATGTAGCGATACTTGGCATAAAGCATTACTGATGATGCTCTCTATTCTTGCTCCATCTTTTTTGGTATTGCATGGCCATCTCCCACTTTTCCATCTGCTTTATTCAACTCTGACCACCTTCCTTTAAGAGGCAAAGAAACAGGTGGCAGGATGTGTCATGAGAGATGTTTTTTGGAATAATTATCCTTTTCCTCCATTATGGAGCTGCAAACAGAAACAGAATCTCTCCCTGAGCTCTAAGGCGTTCTCATGAGATAATGAAATCAATAACTCAAAGCTCTTCATGCAAGTTTAGGAATTCCCATTATTGGATATCTCTACTGAAGGCTTATGAAAATCAGGCCTGATTTTCACAGCTGCTTGATTTTTTCCCCTTTTCTGACTTGGGAAATCTTGGCAATGTTTGTGTGGCATTTTACACATATGGAATTACTGATCTAATTTTGGTTTCTTCTATCCTTTTATTTGGGTACAGACAAATAACATCCTTTCACACAGTGTATTTGTGGGAAATGACACAGGATGCCAGCTCAGAATGAAACCTCATGAGCAGGAGGACAACAGATGGAGGAAATGGCCTGAAAAGCAATGGATGGAAAGATAGAATCAGGAGATGGGGAGGGGATGAACAACTCCACTTGAACAGGGTATTGCACGTGGGGAAAGCAGAACGCTGGCTGTGATGTTCTGCTCCCTTCAAGACTGATTGTCACAAACTTTTTGCATCCCTGTTGAAACTGTGGTCACTGGGACCATTGGACTCCACTCCCCTGCAATGAAGCTCATTGAAGTTGGAAAAGACTTTTAAGATCATTGAGTCCAACCATTAAACCAGCACCAGTGGTGCCACAAGGGAGGCTGGCAGGGCAGGGGTGTTCACCTAGAGATGAAGTCAGAGTTGTGCACTTGGATGTCCTTTCACAAACCAAGTGTATTTATTTGGCAGAAATTTCCTTATCCTTCAGGTGATTTTCAAAGAGAAAAATACTGCTAGGCTTCAAGGTTTACTGAGTTGCTCAGGGCAATGAGTCCTGGTGGAGTCCAGCAGCAAGGCCTAGATAGTGGCCAACACCAGCTTTCCTGCTCCCGTGTTTGGGAAGGTGTTTTCAGAGTTGGAGGACTACAGACCCAGCTTTCATCTCACATTCAGTTGTGTGTTTGTGATTTACCAAGCAACTTTCTGTGGGCTCTAGGGTGCAGTTTCATTAAAATGTCCTTTTTCCCTAACTCCAGAGGATGGTTACAAAACATGCTGAAATTTTGTTTTTCACTCGTTAGGGCTTCCAGAACTTTGTGCTCATCTATCTTACGTTATTTTTCTTTCTATTTGTGGTTTTGAGGTCATGGCTTAAGAAATGTTAACTCCTCAAGTAAAGTTCTGAGCCAAAACCAAATTCTTCTTGGAGGAAATACTGACCTTTCCACTGGTGCCTCACAACTGAAAAACCTGGAAATGGATACATGATAATTGATCTCTCCTCTATTCAAAAGGTACCTCAGTGAAGCTAGGTCCTAATGGAAAATGCTAAATAATAGTGTTGGGTGGACAGTGCAAAAAGACACAAACTTTCCCACAAATATTTGCTTGTCTTAAATCCACTTGGCTCTGCTCATGGCTCACCAGAGTTTATTTTCCACAAATATTCTAACAAGAGCTTGTTGGCAAGAATACACATAGATACTGCTCGAGGTAACATCTGAGGAAACTATTTTTGAAAGGTCTGTTTTAAGGCCAGCAACCCTAAAACCTTGCTATTTTCATGGTTTTGGAATTACCATCCCCATGGAGAGGGCAGCATTCCCCTTGGAGGAGGCCAAGGGGATGTGGCTCTGAGTCATGAGTCAGATCCTTGTTCTGCTCTGGGGAAGATGCTGATTAACCAGTGACAGCTGGAGCACTGAGACTGCATTTCCATGGTCAGAGGAAGAAAGCTCTAGACACGCTCCTCCCGGCTCCATGCCTTGCGTTATATGAAGGCAGGAGAATCAGGGATCTCCTCTCCTGCCTCTGCCCCAAATACAGATGACAGCTTACAGTGATGTTCCAGGTGATATTTCAGGCACAGGGAGCAGTGAGGGTCCTGAACATGCAGCTTTGGGTCATCGGTCTGGCTGCACACCACTGCCAAAACCAGGGATAGCAAAATTCCCTTCCTTTCCCTGAGCACTTGGTGACCGAGAGCCTGCTGGAGCAGGCTGCAACATGAATCCTCCAGGCAGTTTACATATAGTCTGAAAGAATCAAAGAGCATTATTTTAAGTTCACAACCTAGTCTTCATATTCCTTGTAGCAAACACAAGGCAGCTGGGATCAGACTTGCCCTGTGAATGCAAGATGGAGGCTCCTTCTCTCTCTGGTGCTTGAGCAATGAAGCAGATCCTCAGGGAAGCCCCACAGCAAACTGGTACTGCAGAACTGGGCTGCTGGGGCTGCACCTTCCAGTACACAAACCAAGTAACCTCAGCTGCTTTTGTGGCTTCCCCTCCAGACCCTTCACCATCCTCCTGTCCGTCCTTTGGATGCTCTCTAATAGCTTTATCTCTTTCTTATATTGTGGTGCCCAAATCTACACACAGAACTCAAAAGAAGCCATGGTTGTGTGTTTTGTGTTTTTTTAACCTGGTTAGCCTTTGAGAACACACATAATTTTGGAAGCATTTTGATGGAAGTATTTCATCAGCAGAGTTTCAAACTTATGCTATCAGCTCTGTTAATAGTACTTAGCAATAGTAGTTAGCTCTTCTTCAGGGACCCTACCCAGTTTCTCAAAGCACATTATGAAAGCATCTGGTTACCTCTATTCTAGACTGATCTGTATAAAACTGAAGTGGAAAGTTTTTCATTTCACTTCTGAACCACCATTGCCAATAGATCGCTGTAAGTTACATGTGTAAAGTCAGGAAACTAAACCATTTCCAAGGTGTACATCAGAATTGGGCCGCATGAACTGGCTACAGCCTCCCCAGATGAGAGAGAGAGCTGCGAATAGGAGTCAAGAGATTCTTCTCTGCCACCACCTTCCCATGAAGCTATTTGTGAATCTACTCACTGCATGTCTTTTTCCCTCCTCTTTTAGGCTGCTGGGTGTGTTCAAACTGGAAATCCACTGGAAAAGGCGCGGTGGCATCCTGCGGCCATTGCCACTGATGTTACAGGGTGGAAGAGCCATGCAAATCATTTCGGAACAGGAGATGTGACATGGTGGAAGAGAAAATCACAAGCATTTTTTCAGAAATCTTGCTTGAAAACATTTTAACAACACTTTTGGTTTTTATTATCTCTCAAAAAAAGTTAAAGGGAACAAAACACAATCACTTGGCTTACAGAAAAGAGTGACTCTTGCAAAACACGATCACAAGCAGTTGTGATATTAGCAGCCACCCCTTCAGCATTCTGGTTACGTAGGCACTGAATGAGAAAGGCAGAAGGGTATGTTTGGAAAGGAAACCAATTTTTCACAGGTTCCTCCCTCCACAGTGGGAGACCACAGACTGAGAAGAGCTGACTACCCTTCCGGTAGCAGTAATGCAACTGTGCTATTCATAGCGAGACAGAAAAACACCAGCTGATTTTCTTTGCATCATAATCTGGTAACCTCAGAATTAACCTTGCTGGACACAGATCTGTTAACTTTCACCATACTTCTCCCATTAAACTAATGAAGTCTGGGACAGAAATAGCTGCCCACAGCTGTTATGAATTGATATGTTCCCTGATGATGCCTGGCGCTGTCTGCAGAAAAAAGTTTCTTATTTTATTCTTTGCCATGAAGTCAATCTTTTTTTTTCCTTTTTTTTTTTTTTCATATTTTTAATATTCTTTCATTGCAAACTGATGGTACTGGACTGATGTACTATGCTTTGCTTGGAATGGAAAGCAGACACGATCCCTGAGTCTGCTCCACAATGGTAACTCCATACCTGATGTTTTTGGTTTAGGAAAGGAAGGGTGGAGGGTGCTGGCAGGGCTGAGAAGCTGCAAGTGCATTAAGTTACACTGGAGAATGCCCTACATTTCCAGTGCTAACAAGGAGCTACAGAACCTGAGATATCCAAGCCCAGCTGGCAATGACGGAAAGAAAGGGATCAATCTGCTTGAGACCACCATCCTGAGAACACCAGCTCACAAACACCAGCAGCCACGGGTTCAGTGCACGCTCAGAACGGAAATCCCCAAATCTGCAAATGGCACAAAAATGGCAAAATCCCCGTGTCTGCAAAGCCACCTCTGCAAACCTCTGCTTTATGTATGTACCAAGCAAATGTAGATCTTTAGAAACACATTAAGTGAGGTCTCTTTGATCTTTCCCACACCTGCTTAGGACTCCTTGGGCCTGGCCATCACGGCTGAAGGACATTTATACACTGGTTGAGTGTCATATCCACAAAGGAAAGCTTTCTTAAATCCTTTTGAGCCCTGGTTGAAGAATTGACTTAATTACCAACAGTCAGATTATGTCCTTGGGACATACAGCACTTTTACAGAAAACAAAGTATGGGAAGATGTTTAAAGTGAGAACACTGACAGCAAAACTCACATGAACTCCTGACTTGCTGGTGAGAACATTTGTAGGTTACAGACAAAGCAGCCCAGGTGCCAGGATCATCTGCTCAGCACTTGGCAATGAGATACCCAGGCACGAGGGACCTGCCTGCAACCGTCTGGACTGCAAAACACCCAAATCTGCCCATTCAAAGCAGCAGCATTTGTGAAGCTGCATCACTGCAGGGCAGCCTGGGATGGGAAACTCACCTATCCACCCCAGATCCAGGTACCCCACTCTGGGTCCTATGCTGTCCCCACAGGTGGGAGCCACTGGGCATACGGCTGCTCTGCCAACTGGCACAAAACCAGCTGCACTCCCCCAGCCAGAGATGGGATGGTGTGGTGTAAAACTCATCAGGGACTTGGTTTACTTCTCCATAGTCTCCAGTGCTGCCTTGATTTGGAACAACTGAAAGTATTGAGTGTCTCCAAAAGCTCCAAATAACTCATGATTTCTGATCTTATGCCCCTTGCTCCATGCATTGCTCCTTTATTTGCCTTCCCTTGTCCTGCATCTAGAGCAGAGATTACAAGTTGCACCATCGCAGCACAGCAAGGTCTAAGCCACAAGGAAGGATCTGAGTCATCTCCCCGGGGGAGTATTTTTGCCATACATCATTGTTTGTTTTCAGGCAAATCCATACAATTATGCAACATAAATTCCTTTAAAGCTTTTGGGACTTCAGTTCAATTTAAAATTCTGTAGGTTTTGTGGCCAGAGTGAGTGATTACTAAGGGTGTGCATACAAATGAAGACTTGGGACGAAGCACATGAGGGGGATTAAAAGGCATATGGAGCCTCATGCACACTCTGGGCAAGCTTCAGCCAGGCTTCTACCAAAGAATGGAAGACCTGAAGGAAGAGCCCATGTCAAAAGCTGGATTATGATATTTATATCTCCAGAGCACGGATTTGCTCTCCCAGTGCAGTGAGTATTTTCTGTGAGCACAAGGCCTGATTGTGGTCTCCTGCGAGTGTATTTCCACAGGCTTCAGTAGAGGCAGGTGACTTTGCCCAGATTAACTCCTGATTTATGCTGGCTTAAATGGGAATGAAAATCTGATCTATTTAAAAACAAGACTCAGTTACTCCAGGAGTACAGGCAGATATTAAAATGTCTCCGATCTGAATATTTTCCCACTCCAGGGAAGTGCAAAGCCAGAGGTATAAGCCTGCCTGTTCACTCTTGGGCAGGGGGATGACCACTGCGACAGCCCTGGCACCTTGAGGCTGTTTGCTCATTTTGTCACAGGACACAATTGTTGCTAAGGTGCTTTTACCACCACCCTCTGACTCCTCCTCCTACCAGTGCAGGGGACCACGGGTGGGTCTTGTCACGTTGGCCTCACAGGGTGACAAAGGCCCGTGTCTCACCTTCCTTTTCTTTTTCTTTAATTAACAGATGGAACAAAAATCACTCTCTTCCAGCACAAGCTCCACGTGAACCTTTCTGCTGTGAGCAATATGCAAAGCCCAGTTGTGCAACCTTGAAAGCTGCTCTGAATCCACATCCAAAGAGTTCAGCACTTGCACTGAGCACCACCAGGACCTGGCCAGTGTCAAGTGTAACCACTGCCCCTAGGGCTCATGGGCAGGAGGCAAAGGGGAGGAAACACAGCCCCAAGTCATGTTCCCGGTGCCCAGCTCAGCCTTGGCAGTCATCTGCGCCACCTGCTGTGGTGGAAAACATACATTTACTAAAAGAATACCAGGAGCAGGATGAAAGACCTGTAATCCAGCACTTGCAAAAACCCCAAATTTATTATTATTATTATTACCATCATCATCACTACTATTTAAAGATCCACTGCTTGCTGTCGTGCTGTTGCATGAGACTCAGCCGCCATTGTACAAACAAGGTCTTGGTCCTTGTGAACTGCAGACCCCAGCGAGAGCCAGGAGCTAGAGATATAACAATGGAAAGCAAAGAAAGAGATCCCAAAGCTTGGCTGAATGCTTTCTTTAAAATGTACTCTCATGATTTTACGATGCCGAGCAAACAAATCAGACTTTACAATGCCAGCTACCTATTTATTTCTGCTTCTGTATAAAGGAGGGTAGTGTACGGTACTAGTTTTTCCACTTTTTTTTTTCAGGGGAATATACAGACAGCTTTGCATCTCCACATTCATTTTTCACTTACACAGATGTAAACTCCACTGAAGCTGGGGGAATTATTGACAACCGATACTGAGGCAATCCAAGGCCAGACCTTGACCTATTGATTTCCCAAGATTGCACAGGACGTATGCAGTTCATTGCAGAATACAGTCTTTGTTTGTTTTGTTTATTACTCAATATATAACCATGTGGAATAAAGGACACCGCCGAACTGCAGAAATGCCTGAGGATTTCTCTTTAATTGAAATCAGGACTGGGAACATCCTTGCAAATCAAGAGCAGTCAGCCTTTGAGAAAATTCACTGCTTTTGTAAAGTTTACTTCCAAATGGGATTTAGCGTTAACTCTTTGTCTCTCACACCAGCTCAGCTAAATAACTTCTAATGATTTCTCTGAAGTGGCTACATGCTGCTCAGTAGTCTGGAAACTTCCATGCACAACAGATGCTGGGCAGGATTCTTGTTTATACAAAGCTGTGAACAGTAGTTGATAAAAATCGAATATATGTAATTATTAGAGATATTCCTGGTATTGGTCAAAATCCATATTTTTAAAAAAACATCTCTAGATGCTCTTCAAAATCAGGATTTTGGTTCAGTCCATTAAGAACTTACAGTCTCTTCTTGTAGAACTATGACCTAGATCTGAATTTTACTTAAGTTTGATGGTGCTTTAGATTAACTTTTAATTCAGAGCCCTCTAATTGCAATGCAGAGAGCAGTGCAGAGAGCACTTAACTCCATCAGCAGTTTGGCTCCAGCTCCAGTCCTCTCTGAGTGCGCCCCCGCCCCTGATAAATGGGTGCCAGCCCCAGTGAGCAGAAGGAACGTCTAAGATCTGATATACTAATTAAAGTCCCCTTGTTTCCCACACTGGAGCTCCCTGCGTGTTATGAAACACCCAAACAAGAGTGTTCCTGCTTAGCTAAAGATTTCACAATGGGACTTTCCTTCTTCAGCTGTAATTTTCCAAACTCTCATTTCCAGAGGCTCTTATTTCAGGGCATTTATTGGATTGAGATATCTCATAATTATAACAAAAGGGGTCATCCCCCCACCCCGTTGTGAATGGGCAGCATGCTGAACTCTAAGTTAGCAGCAGCAGACTGCAAGAAGATCAGGCTAAAAAGATTAATGCAACAAACTTGAACTCTTTCGCTCGCTCCCTCCCTCCAGTAGCCCGTTTGTGTGTGTGTGTGTGTGTGTGTGTGCTCGTGTGTGTGGCTGGGAAGGAAAAGAAAGTGCTCCTATGCTCCAGGATAATAGCAAATGCTACTGAAGAGGAAAAAGGGAAACACTGTTTATCCCTAGCAGGGAGATAATTGATCTATGGTCTGCACACAACTGGTCTCAAAGCAGCCAGCAGCCCCACGGAAGGGACTGTAGCTACCCAGAGCCCAAACGAGCCTGTCAAACAAAGGCTTTATGGGGACACCAGGGAGAACAAAAGTGGCACATTTCATTCCTTCACAATAAATCTTCCATCTTCATTGTGCAGAGATGTTTTGCTCCTGAGTGTGCTGTGTTTCAGAGCAGGGCCTGCCCCTGCCACCCCACCCCCCCCGAAATGCTTGATGTTGACCCAGAGCGCCCAGCCTGAGCTGCGTGGCTTTATGGGATTTATTTTTGCTGTGCACAGCCAGGCCCAGCTGTTCTCTGCATCCTCAGACAGCTCCTGGGCTCCAGCTCTATCACTCTCTTTTTTATGTGTGCTAAAGGTAATAAAATAACCATTTCTAAATTTAACTAGCATTACATAATGCAGCTATTTATTATGTAAAGCTGCTGCTTACAATGCCCAGAATACTGATCACTGCAAAAAAATGCAATTCAGCTAGAGCTCGTTTAAATTAATGTTATTGTTTTCCTTTCTTTTTGTTTAAAGGATAAATCAAAGATCTAATTTGTCCTCATGAATTCACCCTTGCAAAGCACACATGGCACCGGGCAGCATTTAGGTTTGCTGTCACTCAGGCTCATGTGCAGCTCTCAGCTCAGAATCTGGCAAAGGATATGCCAAGATGACAATTTGTTCATTATCCAAACCACTGGAAAAGGCAAATAAAGCACACTAACCTGCATACTAACCCGCTTCATTTCAAATCAGGTCAATTTTTTTTCTTTTCTCAGCTATAAAGCAGCATTGGCAACCACTTAAGAATTCCAGCATTATGACTGTATATCATCATTATCACCTACACGACATTATGAATAGGTATTTTCTTACAATAGCACATGAAGCCTGAGAAAATGAAAGATGTTTTCCTATTCTTCAGGCCTTTTGGGGGTAGAAAGAGGGATGGGAAAAGAGAATTAAATATTAACAGAGCGAACAGATCACTAAGCAAGAAACAATTAAATAGCACAGCATCCATTCAACAGTAACACCAAATCATGATGCAACCACAGAGCGTGGGGTGACATGCTAATTGTGGATTAAAGGGACTGATTTGTGTCTCATGAGTATTCATGGGCAAAACCTGATATGTGCAAACTGATCTTGGGGAAATATATTTTGTGGGAAACATGAGGTTATACCAGTGTCTAAGCAAAATGACAATGCCTTTTCTTGACTGTGCCTTAGGGACAAAGGAAATATTTACCTTTTTACCTCCCACTTTCTTTCTTTTCCACGGAGTTGTTTTTTTCCTTGCTACAGAATGAGACACAGGGTTTTCCCCATTTACCTGCCTGTCCTTACACTTGCCTGTACAAATACAGGCAATTATAAAAAGTGACTCTCGCCATTTGATGTAACCCAGAAAAGCAATGGTTAGATGAACCACAGAGCATGCCATTGTGGGCAGTATTCCTCTAATGGCATCCAGGAGCCAGTGTTTCCAAAGATGAATCACTCCTACTAATGAGAGAATAGATTGACACAAATGGTGACAATACATCCCCACAGCAGTTGTGATCCATGGGGAAGAGGCCGTGGGACAGCAAACTGGAAAATGTCCTGCTCAGAGGGAGCACCTTTTCTGCACCATTAGAGTGGCCTGCCTTGGCTTCAGTGCAAAGGTTGCTGTTAGTCACAGTCTTATATAACTTTTTTTCTTCCAGTTACCATCAGCTTAGGACACAATAAAATTAAATATACTAATGGGCTGAATTATGGGCTCCTGAAGAAACTTTGCTTATGGACCAGAGAAGACCCCAAAAAACCGATGAGTCCACTGAGTCCCATACTGAGAGAAGTTTGTCGCTAGTGGTGTCTGAACACCAGCTATTGCCATGTAGGTAGAGGGATGTGTGTTTTGTGCAAAAATCTTGGGAAATGATGCTTCGCAATATTTTCCACTAAACAACTACTCCAAAACATGGAGGAAGCCACGCATGAGTTCAGTGCACTGAGGAGGCTTTGCTGGGTATCCTAAGGCATCTAGCTTACATACTGCTCGCCCTGGTAGAGCAGACTGGTTTCCTTTCCCTGTTTTACAGTTTGGAAAGTCCCTGATTTCTCCATCTACATCCTCGTCTGCCATCAATCATCAATGTCAGTGCAGGACTGTTTGTTAATACTGAGATCACTCTTCTCGCTCAGCCTCTGAGCAGTTGTCTTCCTTTTGGCACAGTAAAAAATCCAGCAGCTAAGGCAGTACATTTTTATAATCTTAATGGAGCTCATACTTTAAAGTTTAAAGGAGCTTAAAGAGTGGGAAAGCCCCTGTGGAAAATCCAGTGTTTTCATATGCAAGCCAGGTTTTTGGTTGTGCATTAGCTGCTGTTATTTTCAGTAGCCAGTGTTTCATTTCTGTTCAGAAGCAAATGCAAGAAAGCAAGTGAGCAATTTATAATGAAATAATCAATGCTAGTGGTGAATTCGCTGGTGCCTGTGCACTTATAGCCTTGCCTATGATAAGAAATTTCTCTTGGGGGCAGCATTTCTTACAGAGATGGATGGATTTATTTTCTGTTTTCAAAACGTTTACCAGCACATCCAGACCTCCCTCTCCAGCCGTATTGCTGAGTGGGGGCCAAGAGCTCCCCACACTAATGCCAGCAGGGGAGAGCAGAGGCATTTTGAGGTGGAATGCAACCCAAGGGCACGCCACTGTCCCTTTCCCTACCTGTGAAATCCCCACTTAGCAGCTTTGGGTGGGGCACTCTATGAGAAACCTGCAGTTCACCCAACCAACCCATCATGGGATTCAGGAGCTCCCGTTTCCCAACTTTTTTTGGGCTTTGTGGGAGCACAAAAGTACAGACTGCCTGCACCAAGCACCAGGGATCACTAATGCCGGGGACTATCTAAAGCTACCTTCCCACAGTAAGATGAAGCATATGGAGCTGACTTCAGGCTGCTGAGAGCCCTATACATCACTTAATGTCTGCCCACACAGCTCAGGCTCCTGCCCTAAGCCTCTAAGGGGCTTGTTTTACTGGTGTGGGACAGGTCTGCTGGTGAGTGCGTAGGCTGGGGGTCATGCCAAGGTGACAGGGAAAATGCAGCCCAGTCATGGTCTGTGCAGGTCAGACATGGAAAGCTGCCCCACAAACATGCCAAGAGGTTACAGAGCTATAAATGTTTAATTGGATTTCTCCATATCAGTCCCAGCAGGTGAAGGAAGCCATGTAAGGAGGATGGGAGAAGCAGCGTCTGCTGTAATTCTCAGAGCCACAGGCTCTCAAACCCTGTGGGTTTCTCAGGAGCACGTGGCCAAACTAGGTGAAAATACAGCCGAGGATGGCTAATTAGGAGCCTGGCTGGGAGCCACCCGTGAGGGCTCGCCTCTCCTGTGAGCTAAACCAGAAGAATATGGCTGAGGTTCAACATCTTGGAAGGAAAGTGCTGATCAGTGAAGGACCAAAGAAACCATGCAGCGTATTGTGAAAGATGAGAGTAAGAGCAGAAGGGTGTTCCTGCAGGGAATAGTCCCAGAAACCTGAACAAATACACAGCAAAAAATAAACTGAGTTTTACACCAGTGGAACTTCACAAAACTTGCCAGGTGGAATGTCAGGAGTTCCGTATTTATCAACAAAGTTGAGGGGACAGTTGTAGTCGCAGCTCACTTAACAACGGGAAGTCCAAAACAGACACTTCTGAAAGCAGGCAGAGAGAAACCCAGGCCATTATTGGAAACTGCCCTCTTGTTTTTCTCTCTTTGAAACTGAGGTGATTGATTTTCACCTTGCTTATGCGACCATGTCAGAAGCTAATTTAGCAAAGGCAAGAAGGTGATGTGGGTGTAGTGTGCTGGAATGCCTGAGAACCATCCTTATTATTAAGCTGTAACTGTATGTGGCACTATAAATCAGCCCACCCTGCTGATAAGGGAGTACTTGATAACACTACACCTTTGTAACAAGCCTGAGACTGGTGGGGTTTGTAACCAACCCACAACAGTGAATGCCTGAGCTCCCCCTCTGTTGGGAAGAGCCATGAAAACCCCTCTGCTTTGCTTCCCTTCCTGCAGAAATGAAGCACAACAAAGTGCAGTCCACCTGAATGTGGCTGGTTATCTTTGCTGAACATCCATAGGTGTGGATAGGTGAGAATCTCACTACAGAGTACACACTTCTGTTTGGTGCATACTACATGTGGAATATGCTTCTGGCCTTTTAATTCCTCTTCCCATCCATTTCTCCAAAGGACAATTTCCTCTCTTTTGTTTTCTTGCTGGGAACAATTGCCTTTCCTTTCTTACTGTGCAAGATTGCCCCTGCTCATCTCAGCAGCATCACTGATGTAACCTGGAGTATCCCAGTGTCAAAACCAGGAGGCTGCTGGCTCACAGAAGCCCCACTGGTGATAATCAAGCATGTAAGTGGGGCTTACAGATATCCCTGTGTGGGGAAACGACTGGTGAATGAGACAAGGTGCCAGGCAAAGAACAGTCCCTCATCCTCAGCTTCCTGGGGCCACTGTCACCCTGAGGCACCAAACCATCAATGACTTCTTACAGGACACTCCTGTGACAGCTTTAGAAGCAGGGATCAGACCTGACACGTGGGTGTTAAAGAGAGGTCATCTTGCAGTCTCTGTGTGTTGAGAACAGACTGCCTTGGCGTCATAGCCAATGAAGAGGTCTCTTTTTGCCTGTAGTCTGCCTTCACATCCCTCACTTCAAATGCAAGGGTGCAGTTTTCCAGCTGCAATACTCTACTGGTCTTGGGGGAAGGGAGAACTTATCTTAGAGGTCCTTATCTTTAGTATCATAAAAAAAGAGCTATAGAAACATCTTGAAGGGTGTCTAGCCCTCTCCCCAAGCCTACAGGAGTAAACATCCTCGCTTAGGTGTGCCTTTTACGATATTAATAGCTACTTCCCTTTCCGTAATCACTGGGTTATTGCTCAACAAATTGAAGCAACATTAATAGCCAGTGACCCACAAACTCAGTACAACATCAAAGGTCGCCGACTTATCTCACGCAACGAACTTACTTTTGATGAATTGGTACCATTCCCTGGAACATTCTTACAGTAATTTTAAGAGTCATAACATCTTACCACGTGCTGCTTTAACTTTTTGACATGGAGCTAAAAATAGCAAGCACTGCACAGCCTGGCAGAACAGCTTCAAGTTCAGATCTGAGCTGAAAATCCCCAGCGTTTCAGGCTGCTTGCACGAGCGTTTTGATTTCAACAGACCATAAAGACAAGGTTAAAATGAGAAGTTTGGATACGAGTCCCAAGTAGGAAGGGGACAGGTACAAAAAACGTGCTTGACTTCATCTGATTTCTATTTAGAGCATCACAGCATCAAAAGCTGGCAACCAATTTGCTGGCAGAGGCCAGCTCAAAATGATCATTGATCATAAGCAGATGTTGCTGAGGCTTCAGTTGCTGTGCTGTTTGCTGTCTCAGCCGCATCACCACACGGATGTCATCGCCCATCTCAGGTCTTGCTCACTCACTACACAGTGTGTAATACTGCTCACTATTGCTCACTGGCCTCACTGGGCAGAGAGGAGCCATGGTGGTTCTTTGGGTTTTGCCAAGTGCTTTAAGACCCCTGGGTGGAAGATGCCATTGTGACTGGTATTGACTGCGGCGATCTTCTGGCGCTCTCCCAGTTCAGCACCCTGCTGGAAAGGCAGGCACTGAGGGAAGTCTGGAGCTCAGAGGCAGATGTGTGCCAGGAGCCCCAACAAGCAAGGGACAGTGTGAGCTGTGCATACTGTGACCCTACAGGAGGCTGAGCCAGTGCTTGGAGCCCCTGCCATGGCCTTTCCTGCACTGCCTGTATATGGGAGAGGATCCCTGTGCTTTTTGTGTACCTGATTCTGAGAAAACATGGAAGCTTGGACCATTTCTGTATTATGTTTCCATAACTCCCCTCCACCACACACCTGCTGTTCTTTGATTTGGCCTGGCTCACCTCACGCACTGGGCTGTTCCAGCCCCCTGGGATGCGGGGTGGCTGCACTGGAAGCGGCGAGGAGGCAGCTCTGCCTTGTTTACGTTTGGAGCATGAATGCCTGCTCGCAATCCTGTGGGCTGTTCCAGTTATCAGGCACGGCACTGCTCTGCTGGCAGCTCCCCCATCCTGAGCTTGTAGTGGGCGATGCGACGCCTTAGGTAATCCAGTGTGGGAAGGGTGAACACCCTGCCATTTACCGGTTATTTATACACCCAGATTGGCTTTCTCTGCCTGCCTAGCTCTTTTATTTTTAAAGGGGAATGTCAACATTCAAAAGGTGTTTCTTGAAACTGTTTCCTCCCCCCCTTACCCGGATGCAGCCAAGCGAATTTTCTTCTCTAGCTCCCACCAAAATTTCCAAGACATTGCCATGTCAAAGTAGTCACGAGGCAGCACTTCTACTACTGGGATTGAGGTGAGGGGAAGATGAGGATAAAGATGAGGACCATGGCTGCAGAGGTGTCAGGCAGCCCAGATGGGGAGAGTGGCCTTTTCCCAACGGTTTAGAGTTAAGCCTGGAATATCAATCCTTTCACTAAGACTTAAAGGCATATTTTGAGGCTGTGCATGCTGTGAAATGAGGTGGTTGGGTGCAGATGGGATTCCTTGGGTTTGGACTGGCAGGTGGATAGGTGCAGATGGGATTCCTTGGGTCTGGATTGGAGCAGCATGCCTGCTGCTCCATACTTCTTGCCATCCGCTGTTTGATGTCATCTGTACAGGCACTGTGGATCCCAGTCGCTAAATCCTGGGCAAGCTCACACGTGATGTTTTGGGGTAATTCAGTCCAAGCTTGTGTCATGTTTGCTGGGCTGTAGGCAGGAAGAAAGATTGTCAAGACAGAGTCATCGTCTTCTTCTATCCATCGGTCCATTCTTCCTTTTATAACACAGATTTCTGTATCATTTCCCTCACTGACTATCCCTATGCAAACACCACAGGAGAAACAACAGCAGAGCGAAGTGTAGCACTGCTTTGGTCCCATGGCTGGATTTGCTTTAGGTAACCAGGCTGCTCTTTTCCGCCACAGGAGGCTTCTCAGCAAAAGCCAATAAAAAAAGAGGAAAATACTTTGCACTTGCACTGTCTTTTGTGCCAGGAGCTCTCAGCGCCGTACCCACAACAATGAACCAGCCTCACAACGCTCCTTTGGGGCAGATTAGCACAATCACACACGTTTTGGAAGGCGATGTTATAGCCAGTTAAGGTCAAAATCATTCACTCCGTTATGTCCTGCTGCACCATAACAGGATCAGCTCATCAGCACACCTAATCCATGGGTTGTAGGGCCCTTTTCCTAACTGCTCACAGCCTCAGCAGGAAGCATAGGATGCTCAGCTGTTCCCTGAAGCTATTTCCCAGATGCTGAAAACACCGGGATTCTGCAGGGACTCATGCGGCAGAAAGTGATTATCAGGCTGAGGCGAGAAGCTGGAGAACCTGATAAATTGCCAGTTTCTATTTACTGTTCCCTGAGGACCTATAGAGTGGGAAAAGTGCCCTCCTGAGTGATTTTTCCAACATCCATGGGCTGGCTGGCAGAGGACCTGTGTGCTGCCAGTGGTGTCTTGGGACATGTCACCAGAGGGCATTGCTGAGACTTGCAGAGCCCAAAGTCGGCTGGGATTGCACCAACAATGCCATGGGGACTCTGAAGAGAAGAATTTTGTGGATTTCACTGTTAACACTATATGGAGCCTACAAGCACCACCCTACACATAGCCCAAAGCAGCAGCAACCCAGATTGTGCAGAGATTAGGGCTGGGACAGGAGCTGTACAGGCAGTGGAGATTTAAGATAGTACCTGGTGCTCCTCATCACCATGCGGCCATTTCACAGGGCCAGCAGCATAGGAGTAATGAGAATTAAAAAAAAATAAAATAAATAAAATAAATGCATAAGTAAACATGCAGCCTCACAATGTAAATTAAGGCCATATTGCAGGAGAAATTGAATCCAAAGAATGCAAAGAGCCAAACAAACAAACAAGCAAGCGACCAAAGAAAACCAATTATTTTTTGAGGGAGTCAGGAATGAGTAAACAAAACAATGAGTGCCTCTGGCCTCCAGCATCCATGCACTAGCACTATCACATCTCCCCAGGAGCAAGGCCTGGGCTTCCTCTTGGAGTCATTCCTGCCTCACCATGATGCCCTGCTACCCTGTGGCTTGTTTATCTCAGATTAAGGCAATTTAATTGTGACACACGGCTTTGCCTGATGGACTTGGCACCAGCATTTTTTGGTTAAAGCCATAGACAAACTCCCAGAAGGATGAGGATTTATTTTTCCATTTTCCTTGTAGCATCCACTTTGGAAGAAATTAATTTCTCCTCCTCCTTGATTGCCGTGCAGCCTTACAAGATTTCCCTGCATCATTTGAAAACCACCGTAGACGGCTGGCCCATTGTGAGAAACCACAGGGAATTTTTAAGCTGTACAGTTACCAGCTTTAGCTTCACCGGGAAGAAAATAGACAATAGCGAGAGGAAGGGGGTTCTGGAGAACTCCAGCTCACTGTTTCCAATTAGGAAGCAACTTCCATTCATTCCATCACTGTAGCAGATCTTCGTGAGCAGCACAAATTGTTCAGGTCCTCACTCGGGCTCTGCTTGAAGAAACTTCCCTGCTCAGCAAAGCCCTTCAGTGCATGCCCCAGTCCTGCTGAAGTCAATGAGGTAGAGGCAAACGCTCCAAGGGGATCCTAAGTTTTCCAACCTTCCCTGAGCCGGCGTCTCTCAGCCTGCAGACAGAGAAGCTGGAGGGAATGCCCTGGTTTCCAGTGAATGGTCTCGGTGCTCCCTTGTACCACCTGCACAGCTTCAAGACCTGGCTCAAGAGCTCTTGTCTCCTCATACTTTGACCCAAGCTCAGCTTAAGCACAGGCCACTCTGCTGCTTTCAGCACCTTGTTACTCAAACTGCAGCACCTGACTTGTAATGAACCAGCTAGTGATGAATTTAGTATTTACTGTAAACTTCCTAGCCTCTTCTTGGCTAATTTTACAGATTTTAGCCAAGGATTTATTCACGCTTCTGGCCAAGTACTATCCCACATCAGTGAGGGTGGAAGGATCTGCCCCTCATTTATTGTCCTTCCTAGTTTATTGCCTTTGTTTCTCTTTTCACAGATTAATTACAAACATCTCACTCCGTGAACTCCCACTGTATGGTGGCTGTGTGATCTCAGCGGCATGAATTATAGATGCCTGACATATCACACCAAGCTATTATGATTTTTTTTTCCACAAGCAAGCTATGAATAATGAAGAAGATCTATTAAATTTATAATATTCTCTATCTTTGGTATAGGAACGGGAAGGCAAAGCCCAATGATGCCTTTTATTGCCCTCCCCTCCCTCCCCAGACTCGGGCAGCTCAGACAATGTCAGTCTCAATATGGATTCTATGTATTTAGGAAAAATTATTGATGTTGAGATTTCAGCCTTGGGGTCCCAACATCAGTCGCAGGAGGGTATCTCACAGCTTTATTCAGATCACTGGGGACTGTGGCTGGCCCAGGGCTGCTGTACAGGGGGCTGTGGCTGACATGGGGCCGACCACCCCCTTCCTCTGCCAGCGGCCTCCTGCCTCCTTTTCTGGTGCATTCTGCGGGAAGGATGGAGGTAGAGGAAGGTGTTTAAATGGAGGGGTGGAGGGAAGTTGTGACAGTCGGCTGAGAGGGGGCCACATGAGAAGAGAATATAGACCCCCACGGATCAGAAACAGTGACCCTCAGCCGCTTCCTCTCAGGGGTTTCCCCTCTGTGGCCCCTCCTCAACGCTTTCCCCTGGGCTCTCCCGTCAGTGGCCTTTGCGTCGGGTGTCTCCCCTCAGCCGTTTCTGCTCAGGGGTCTCCCCTGGACACCTCCTTTGCCTCCATCTCCCCTCAGACCCTTCCTCCGCCACCCCCTCGGGCGTCTCCCCT
>VZRN01006406.1:770610-802186 GCA_013397935.1 Dasyornis broadbenti | reverse complement strand
GCGGCCCGGGTCGCCCCAGCGGGGAACCTGGGCCGGCACCTGCCCTCGGGTGCGGGCGTCCTGAGCAGGGCACTGGTGTCTGCAGACGTCGTGGCATAGGGAGCCCCCATCCACATCTTCAGCCCATACCCATCTACATCCTTGTCCCCATTTCCATCCCCATCCCTGTCTCTGTACCCATTCCGATCCTTATCTCCTCATCCCACTTCTCGTTCTCACCCCGTTCCCCTCCCCATCCCTAGCCACACCCCTGTCCCATCCCCATCTCCATCCCTATCCCTGCTCCTCAGTGCCTGATGTGGGTGACAAAGCAGGACCCGTGGCTGGTGTCACCCACTGAGGCTTTTGGAGGTGGGCCCCCACCTCAGGGTCACCCAGCACCCAGCACAGTGTTCAGGGAGTTTCGGGATGGCCTTCCCACAGCTTCCTTTACCATATTCCAGTCCAGCTCCTGCCCCAGCTCCTGCCGTGGCCATCAGTGTTTCCCCTGTTGCAGCCACAATCTGTTCCTCTCACCACGACAGGGCTGATCCTGCCTTGTTCCATCCTGGGCACAGTGACAAGGGCATTGTCCTTCACCCATCCCACTGACCACGGTACCCTTGCACACCCCAGTGCTCACGTGTCGTATCCCTGCACATGTACCTGCCTTGTTCCTACACTCTGGAGCTGCCTTGTTCCCACTCTCCTGGCCGGTTGCCGTGTGCCGGCGCCCTCTCTCATTCGGGATCAAACGGAACCTATCACCAGCTTCTTCAGTGTTCAAACAAGCCACTTCAAGCTTTCTCATGTATTTCCAACTTGGCTGTGCCATGAGGATTACGATTTATGGCGGCGTGAGGCAGCTGGGGTGCTGCATGTCCTGGCTCTGTCACGAATGGCTGGATCTCGGTGTCTGCAGCTGAGGCTTCTTCCCCAACCCAAACCCCTCGGATCTGAATTCCTTGGGCCATTTGGATCACCCAGAGCTTCCCCATGGACTCCAGGCGAGCAGGACTGGACACAGGGTGCTGCCCTCGTGCCGGTGGGAATCACCTCCACCGGGAGCAATTTGCCCATTGGTGTCGTGCAAAATGAGGGGCACAGGGAGAAGATGATGGCTCTTAATTTTCAGTCTAGCTCCGTGCTATCATTGGGAACAGTGGGCATCCATGCTGAGCATTTGGCTGATATCTATGGGGTCAGGTATCTGCTAATAGCAGAGAGGTTTAAACTCTGGAATATAGAAACGCTCCAAAAGCAAATGCCCTGGTGTTCATGTCAGTGCACACACAGGGTGATTAAAGCCCAGACTGTCATTGGCCACCTGAGAGCTGGATAAAGCACAGGGAAAAATGCCTGCAGTGTGGCCGAATCCTCTTGTCAATGCCCAGCAGGAAGGTAAGGGCTTTACTGGAGCATCCCGTGTGTGATACCTCTGGGAGCTGCTGGAGCCAAACAAGACGGACTCAACAAATGCCTTCTGGATATAATCGTTCCCAGGCACAGCAGAAGGGAAGGAAGACTTCTATAAACAATTATCCATGCAAGCTGCAAGAGTAGCATTTGCAGTAGCTCTCCAGGGCCCTGATAATACTCCCCAAGACATGCCGAGATGGATAGGATTTATAAACCGTGGATGGGTATTTCCTACATTGCATCTCTCCCGGCAGTATTATCCCATGAAGCTCTCTGCAGAAGACATATATGTTCATGAAAACATTTTATAGCCCTGTTGTGCTGGGATTAATATCAGATAAGAAAGTCCAGACCACGTGTACTTTGTTCTTCCCAGCACATTTCTGAGTCTGCAAATGGAAAAGAGCCCAAAGGAGCAGATGACTACTAACTAATATTCTTGCAACTTGGTGCAATTTTGGCATTTCATACGCAGCTTTCACAATAATTTACAGGCAATGCATTTCTTCAGAAGCAGACTTACGTGTGTCCAAAGATAGCGTCTCGATCTAGAGATGTACAGATAGAAATTATATTTCTTGGTATACAAAAGCTGTTAGTGTCGGGAAGTCACTGGTTGAACTCAGTGAGTGGTTTTGAGTCCCAAAAAATGTGTTGCAGGTGCCCTGCCGTGGGGGTTGAGCTAATAAGGTATCACACCTTGTCACGGTGGTGACCCTTCAGACCTCCCTGTCCTCACCCCTGGGGCCCCCCTGCACTATCCACTCTCGCTCCTTATTTTTCAGTACTGACCAGAAACTACCCAGCAGAACACAGCACAGGAACTTCCTGGACAACTCAGCCTTGTATCTGGAGGGAATTGAAGAGGTGACGTTCAGGAGGTCAGGCTAGAAACCCTTCTGTCCTTGTGGGCCCAGGCTGTGGGGAGAGAGGTGACAACAAAAGATACCAGCCCCAGCTGCAACTACTGGCACCAAGAGAATCCACCCCTTTTTGGGGGCAATGACTCTGTCGTAACAGCCTGGTTTGTGGAAAATGCCAGGGTTTATTTAATGAATAACATATATGAACCACCCAAGGCAGGGGGTTTGGAACTAGATGATCTTTGAGGTCCCTTCCAAACCAAACCATTCTAAGGCTGTGGAGTCAGAAGTTTCCTTAAGAGAAAAACACTAAGGTGTCTTTCTGAGGCTCATATGGACCCACCTGGACTTACACCACTGTGAGACTGAGCAGGGCCATCTCCAGAAATCCAATTCCCTTTCTGTAAGAAGGGGCATGTTGCTGCCCTGCAATATTATCCACACACAGAACTTCATGTGGAGTGAGCTGCAGGATGGGTTTAGCACAGCAACCCCTTCTCCCTTCAACGTGGCCATGAAATCTTACACACCTGGAACATTCCCCATCGCCACCTGCTCTGAGCTCCACCACTGCGTGCTCAGAACATTCCACGGTCACTGGTGTGCTCGGGGCCTTTCTGTCTGTCCGTGGGAACCTGGGATACCTTCAAGGAGTTGGTATTTGAGGCATCCAAGGGTACAGAGGTGCCTGCCGCCCCCTCCCTGGGCAGGAGCAGTCAGATGGGTACCATGCAGGGATGCTCGTTCGAGGAGAACTGAACATGTTGTGCCGAACGCGTTTTGTTTTACATTAGGCTTATAATTTTAGGGCTAATGTTTGGTTTGGAAGCTCGAAGCCGTGCCCGAGCCCGCAGCTGCCTGCTCTAGAGCAGGCAGTGGTGTAATAGCCATTTAATTCCCCTGCACTGTAATCTGATGGTGGGATGCGCTCCCAGGCTGCTTTTAGGTCTGACTGGGGAACAAAATCAATCACAGAACACCCTTTACAACGAAAGCGCTGTTGGTGTCAATTACCTAAACTCTGTGAACGTAACTCTTCTAATTTCCTGTTAAATCGGTAATGTTACCAATCTCAGTCTATTATTTTAATTAGGACTGTGACTGCAGTTGCTAGGAGCCGAGCGAGCGCAGACAAATGCGAATGTGTAATTAGTCCCACAAACGAGTGGCAAGTTGAATGTGTCAACATCCTGGATAGTTACAACATGAGGTGCAGCGGGAGGCCAAGCGATTTGGGCCAGATCCTGATCTCACTGGCCTCGGCGCCAGCCCAGCAGACTCTGCTGAGGTCAGCAATACCCCGGCCATCAGCTTGGCTCAGGGGATCTGGATCTGGCCTCTGGTCATCGCAGCTTCTTGGAGCTTCACCCTGGGTTATTTTTAAAATGTCTGATGTCCCACCTTGTTTGATTAATTTTTTTCTTCTTGCTGTAACGCCTCCTCAGAGCCAATTATCCTGCAGTGAACACTGCAGTCAGGTTAGCTGAACGTGGGTGTTCCCAGCGCCAGCCGGCATCGGATTCCATCCCTCCCTGGGGACAGGAGCTCCTAGGGAGCTCCTTGGCTCCCTCCTCTCCCTTCCTAGCTGTGAAAGAAACCTCTCAGCTTCTGTCACATCTGACTGCCTCATGCATCCCCAAAACAGCCACGCATTGACAAGGGAGACAGGCGTTCCGGCAGCAGAGCAGCGTTAGCTACCAACCTCCCCAGAAAACACAAGCTGAGGACAGAACCCCTGGCTAAATATAGAGCCAAACTGGGAGAGAAAACAATGTGGCATTGCAGAGCCATCAAAATTAAGAGTGAAAATCTGAAGCTGCTGCTCGCTGACGACCCCCGGCTGCTCCCAGCAAGCGCAGTGTGCCCAGAGGTCCAGCCTGCCGCCGGTATCCGGCATGGAATGGCACAGGAGGGAGAGCGCTGCTTTTATTAGCACTTGGCCATCAGTCAGCAGTCCACACTCCACAAATAAATGAACGGGCTGGGTGCATGTCATCCCAGTTCACGTGTTACAGAAATAACACTGGACTGGAACCAGAGTTAACACAGCTGAGATTTGGGATGTGGCTGATTTGGAGAGAGGGCAGATGGCAGGGCCATGTTGGGCTATACCTGCTCTTGGAGGCAAACCTGATTTACAGCTCCATCCATCTTCTACACTCTTAATTTCCCTGCTTTAGTAGGTCACTCTCCTGCTTCACATGGTACTTCTTTTGGAACAAATAGACTAGGAAAAAGTCAAGGGTTTGATTTATATTGGATGGACCGGTTTGGTCACCTTTCCAAGACAAAACCAATATAGAAATCGTATGAGAAAAGCGAGAGAACCCTGAGGGTCTTGTGTGCAGGTTATTCCCAGGGGTCCTGAGGACCATGCAGTGATGCTGTGCCAACATGACTACTGCAATGCTGTGGGACCTGGTACCTCATCTGGGACTGGCTGTGGCTTCATGCTCTCACCCATGGCTTGCGTTCGATTGGATTTTTCGTCCTGTCTTGTGACATTTAAACAGAGATCAGGCCCTGTTACTGGATGCATTAAGCTCTGAGCCCAGTTCCCCAGAGATGGAGCCTCTGCCACCACCTTGCAAGAGCTGCTGCCACCTTGCAGGAGGTGCCTGACCTGCCCTTGTTTTCTTCCCACTTATTTTCCTTTAGTCCTACAGGAAACCGCTTTAACCAAAGCCACATTGCGTATGTGTTTTATAACACCAATCCATTGTTACTGTCACGGGTGGGTTTTCAGCCCTTATCCCAGCATGTGACCTTGCAGCAGAAAAGCCAGCATTCTCCTGGGAAGGAGCTGAGGCTCACCAGGGCTGATGGTCAGGTGCCTGGTCCATTCCAGAGAGAGCCCTGGGCTGGGTGGCTGTCACCTCTGAGTTGTTGCAGGTCAATACACTCATCCAAAGAGCCCAGGGGCTGGCAGAGCTCCCCACTGCCTCCACACCCCTTGAGATGCCTGTTTTGTGCAGAAAATACAGGAAGAATTGCCATCCTCATGCCCTTGTGGCCTGAAGGCACAGGAGCCACAGCTGGCAGGATGCTGCAGCACCCCACATGCTCTGTTGATTCTTATTCCAGCTTTCTGCAGGAAGAGAGGTGTGAAGCACCTGTACCAGCCCAGCTCCAGGCTGGCCAGGCAGGTTCCTCATCCCACCACACAGCCCTCTGTGGTGAGCGCCGTGATTAAAGTCTGTGTGATGTCACAGATGTGCACAGATACCCTTCGCCGTAGGACTGTGCAACTGGCTGGTAATGTGCATGTTAATAAGGCTATTAAGGTTTACAAATATTCTGCTCTTCCTTACAGTTTATAATTTAATTAATTGCCAGTTAATTGTCTTATTTTCCCCCTGTGATTGATGTCAGTGAGTGGGATTAAGCAGCATCAGATGACAGAGGAAGGAGGAATGAATGCAGCATCCTATGATGGTATGAGAGGAGATGTTTTTATGGACAAATCCTTTCTGACATGGATGAATACCTCAATGAGATATCACAGAGTATCAGCTCAATACATATTGTAATGGGATCATTAGTGGAGGTACCAGCTGTGTGAGGTTTGTATTCACAAGCCACAAGTAAGTAACGGGGAAATATTGGCTCCTTGGAAATGTTTGCCAAGCATAAATCTTCCCTGTTTTCACTGAGCTGGTGCTCAGTTTACATAAACTGGGAAATAATTCTCTAAGGCTTGTGGGACTGCTCCCGCTACCCCTGAAGTCAGTCATGGCAGGGCAGCCTTGGTGAAGGAAGGGAATCGAAATGCAGCCCTGCTTGGCAATATTTTTCCGTGGGGAAAAATTAAAGAGGAGGGTCTTCCACCAGTGTGTGTGAGCCAGGCAATGGCTCTGTCCCTAAAACAAGAGGCATCTTTAGTTCTAAGCAGGGAAGGGGGGGATGGCTGAGCAGAGACACTGCATCTTCTTCTCTCCCAGGATTTTGAGTCTCTCACCAGGCTTGTTCGCACCCTGCCCACCCGCGAATGCCTGTTTGATGGACAGGTCTGTGCATCACAGGCGTGCTGGGAATATCATCCCTTCAAGATCCTGTTGTGCATGCAGACACGGGTAGCGTGCAGCCGCAAGGGCCAAGTGGGTCACTGATCTCACATCGATTCTCGACCTGGAGATGGTGCAGAAGGGACTTCAGGGCTTTTGCCTTCCCCGAGTCCTTCTGGGTGACCAAAGGCAGCCAGCTCTGGGGGGGAGCTGCATTCCTTTAGCTCCCAAAACCTGCAGCGGTGCCAAGCAAGGGGATCTGGGGTAAACAAAAACTCGGGCGACTTTTGACCAGACTTTGATTGCATTTCAGCAGAATAAACCTGGAGTGATTCCAGTGGCTTTGGTGTGAGTGGGATCAGACTGTGCAACTGGGCTGAACAGCAGAAAGCCTGAATGTTCCTGCTGGGGTGGGTGTGTGGTGTGGTTGAGCCCCCGCTTAAATCGGCATGAACTAACGAGGTCATTTCTGAGGCTGTAATCGGAACAGGGAGCCGGCCAAACCACATCTGTCTCCTTTAATTCATTCCTTCCATTTTGGGGACTTAGCCTTCAGAAACAGCTATCGGTGATTACATAAAAGAGATTAGCCAACATTTCTGCATAAATCAAGGCCAGTGCAAGATGTTTCCTAAGTGTGTTGCGAAACCTGGGGCTGGTGGAGGACAAGTTCCTCCTCTTGGGGAGTGAGGCTCCCCAGCACACAGGGTCAAGGACAAAACCTTCCTGCTTCTCAAAACAGCGTTTCAGACAAAAACCTCTCCAAGCAGAGACGTGCACGGTGGGGCATGGTCTGCCCTGGGGGTGTCTGGTGTGGATTTTTTCACCAGAGCAGGTTTTCTATCCAAGATACATGATGGAAACAATGAAAGAAAGGAAAGGGCTGGAGAACCTTGTTGTAAACCAGATCCCCATGTGTGAATGCAAATCAATCTTGCTGCTGAAGGAAAAGCCAAACCAGAATGTGTTACATTTACTCTTTTAGCACAGTTGCTAAGAAAATATCTTGCTTTGAACACTGTTGGATGACTCAACAAATCTTTTTTTTTCCGTTTTTTGTTTGGTGGTGGGTTTTTTTGTTTTTTTTCATTTTGAGGCAATTTCATTATTTTCCCCCTATTTGTTGCTCTGTTAACATGCAGGGTGACGTTGTCCTAAGGTCAGGGAGTTGGAATTTCCCTTCCAGTGTTGTCTTACTGCTCCCTTTGTTTTTTCTTGCTTTTTTTTGCTGCAGGTCAGAGCAGATCTACGGTGAGGTTTGTGGGGGAAGGCTCAGCCCTTCTCTCCCACTCGATCTGCCCTGGGTAGTGCCAGTTCCTTGACAGGAGAGCACCTGGCTGGGCACTGTCCTTCCACCTCATCATCAATAGGTCTGCATCACAGCTTCCCTCGTGAGCTTTTAGGGCAAAATTACCGAAAGCAGTCTTGAGTTTTTGATTTCTTCATTTTTGAGGAACTGAACAAGAGACGCAGCGGCTGAATTTCAACAGAGCTGAATACCAGTAGCTCCCATTACTGGCTGAGCACTCATCGCTGCTTGAAATCAGGCCTGGAGTGTCTTTGATGGTATTTAGTGTGTAGGGGAGAATTGTGCTCCAAACCTGAGCAAGACCTGACAGAAATCGAAGAAAGGGGGATTTACACTCTTCTGGTAGGAACGCAAAACTGTGTGCAATTTAAGATCTGCCATTTAAATGTATGTTGGCTCTTCATGATGAAGCCACCTACCCAGAGGCATTTAGAATTATTTCTCAAAAAGCACAAAGATGCTTATTTCCTATTGAAATGTTCAGGAAACACATGCCCAAGAATAGAAGTTATCTTTCTTCTATCCTTTAATTTCTAACATCTTTCAAAATCTGGCCTCCAAGTAATGTGCCCAAGGATGCACGAAATCAAGGGCTGAATCTTGATCTCCTCCACCTGATCGTCTCTGCACTGCAATTCACAACACAGATACATTCCTCCTCAGGACTAGCCATGGCTAAGGCAGTCAACAAGACTAATCCCAGAAATAAGGGTCCTGGACAGGAATTCACAAAGGCCCTGCACGGGCGCCCTCCCCGTTTCCTCCCATCCAGGTTGCAGCTGCATTTGGCCCATGATTCTCCCCAGATGTGTGGTGAATTTAAAGATCTGTCCCAGCCCTTGACCTACATGGAGGAGCATGGAGCCAGTCATTTCTGAACTAACAGCTATAGAGAATCTGAGGCCTTTTCATGCTGGAAATACCAGGGGGAGGAAGGAGAGTGCCTACAGAGAGCAACCGCCTCTGTAGTGAAGGGAAGTCTGAAGTTTCCCCTCTGCTTTTTCGTGCATAACAGCATCTGTACGCCTCATTTCCATCTTCACAGCTCCTGTAATTTACATAATGAACATTTGCAAAGCCTGAGATCTGGGTTCACTTTGTACCACATTTACTGTGGATGACCTTCAGTGTATCATCAGAAAAGTTTCCCAGGCAATTTTCCCAAAGGGTGTGAATGTGAAACCTAAGATCGTCAGGGAAGGAGAAAAGGGGAATGAAAGCAGATTTCTGAGATACCTGTCATTTAAAGATATGGTTTTGCTTCTACAGCAGAACAAAAATATTTGAATTTAAAAAGAAAGGAGTTTTGTCTTTAAAGCAAGTGTTGGTATCAGGTTCCTCAATAAAGTGACTTTAATTAGGTTTGCCTTCCCAGATCTGCAGAAAGAATATTTCCTTCATAAAAATGCATTTGAAAAAATAGTAAGTAGAGGGGGAAAAAAACCTTCAGAGAGACAATTTTATTTACATTCCTTCATAAGCAATGGCTGTAAAATGGGTTTATCCACTCTGGCCCCCTGATCAGGTAATGAATCTGAAAAAAAGTCTGGTGACAAATAACTGGCAATCTAGCAGAGATTCAGGACTGAGGAGGAATTCTGACCTCGAAGGATGGGAATAGGACATCAGGGTGAGAATAAGCAGCTGAAGCCACTTATGGCTCCTCTGAAGGTGTCAGCTGCAGCTCTGATTGCACCTCCTGATAGTGCTCCAGCAATCACAAAGTGATAAAGCAGGAACTGACCCATTTTTGCTTCTGACACCCATCCTCAAGGAACTGTCCTTTTCAGCCCCCTTCAAGTTCCTGCAGAGCTCATCTCACAGAGTCCTGGGAATCTGCATCTCCAAGAATATATTGAACTTTATGTTGTATTTGCATGGGGCAACAGGGAAGACACTTTTATAGGTGTTAGCTGGCTTCTGGATAAGCACAAGTCAGGGATCATCTCTCGTCTGAGAGGTGCTTGTGAGTCCACTTTTTGTTTGCTGTTTGGGCTACCACTCAGGTTATTGCTCTCTGCAGCAATGGAGGATGCTTTGAAGCAAGAAATGCATTTTGTAACTGACTCAAGACTCCTGTTTGTACAGAAAATGAGTTGAAAGCTGAAATGCAGAGACTTATTCTGGTGATGAAGAAGGGTTCTCATATCAGCTGTCATAAGACTCTTCAGACAGCATGAATCACAAACCCACCACGATAGGCATGCTGGAAATGCTCACGTAGATAAACCTGACACCGTTCCCGCTGCTGTAGGCCAGGCATATATGAAGTGTTGCTTTACATAATAATCTTGAGAAGGCAAGCAAGGTTTTTAGATTCCTTTGTGCTTTGAAAACAGTGCCCTGTGTGCCCTCCTCTTAGGGCAGGTAGGTGTATTTGCTCACTGCCAGGTCATTACAACGTGATGGGTATTAGCCTGTATCTTCCTACCTCGTGTGTGTTGCCAGTGGTTTATCCATATATCCTTTTGGGATTGATGCTACAGCACTAGGGCCAGTATATGGGTGAAACCTGGAATCTGGGCGAATCTTCACCGGTTTATTTCTTTTAGTGTGGTCTGGCTCTTGGACTCCAGTCATTACCTTAGCCTGCAGACAGACAATAGTATGATTAAGTTTTCAGAAGATGCAGTGCGTGTTGCAAACTTTCCACCTTGGGACCAAAAAGGAAAGGGGGTGGACTGGAGGGAGAAGAGGAATGCTGCTGTCTGAGGGGCCTGGAAGGGACCTCCCGTCCTCAGTGGTTGCTGTGTCTGGCACAGCAGACAGGGCTGTAAGAGGAGCATGTGTGCTGGATGAGGTGTCCAGTACAACGTTATCCTGAGCCAAACACAGGATCTCTGCAGCTCGCCTCTGCATTGTCCTAGAATGACATGAATCTGCCATAGTCACAGTTCAGGGCTGCTGGACCTTCCTCCTGGATTGGGAGGGCTTTTGCTTTTAGCCTTAGAGAAAGATCATGCTTTTTAAGCACATGCTGGAGTTGTGAACAAATGGTTAATGTAGCTGCAAGGCAGCCAGAGAAGCTGTTCCTTGGGCTTAGGAATGTTTCCTCCTTTCAGCCTGCCCTTCTTTCTCTTTTTTTTTTTTATGGTACCATATAGTGTTTAATAATTCAATGCATACATAATCCAAAATAAACACACTAATTAACCTTTGTTTTGAGAAATTTAATTAGTTAATGCTTAGTCTCTGTTCAGCTTCCAAACAGTTTGGAGTGGGAAAGGTGCCATGGGGAAAGCATGGCAAAATATGTTTAATGCTGAGCACCTTCAATTATTTAAACAGTAACGTGGGCTGGACCAATTAAAAAACAAAGTTGTTATACAGGCATATACATGCTGAAATATCTTGATGTAGTGTTCCCAAACTCCAGCCTTGCTGCAGAATATGTGGTGAAACATATCTATGCATAAAGCAACTATATGGAGGAGGGAATCTGGTGGATGAGGAGTGATTCAGCTGCTTGCCAGGAACCCCAGAACTTCCCTGCTGGGCTCAGGGTGCAGCAGGGGTGAGGGGAGTGCTAAAGCTGTTGTGGTGGTGACTGCCCACTCTGGCTGGGTGAAGCTGGAGGACAAATCTTGCCCTGTGTCCCAAATAGATGATGAATTTTCAGAAAGGTCAAATGCTGTTCTCTGACTCACTAGTACTAGTCATCCACAGCCCAAGTGCCTTCAAAATATGTTACTGTAGGATAATAATTTTAGCCAAATACTCAAGCTTTAATATTCTTCCCCAGCTGAACTGTAAATAAAATTATTTCCTAAGAGCACTTATTTGAGCTTGATTATTAAATACATTGCCAAAATCTGGTCGGTTAATATACTGCCTGCTACTTGAGCTGAAGTATCTGAAAGACAAAGAACGAAGTAAACGAAAAGGAAATCAATATTTTGCTAAATTGCATGTTTTTAAAAATCCTATAATTGAGGCTGCTACTTCATTTCCATTTGTAAAACAGATTGAGTTCCCCTTCCATCTACTAATGGATCTGGTTTATCTCTGATACTAATTGCAGCATTTGCATGGTTTGCACAGGCTGCCGGTGACAGGACGTTGGGTAGGGAAAGTCAAACTGCTCCTGCTGAGCTCTGGGCTGTCACTGAGGAGTGATACTTGGCACCGAGCTCTGCTGAACTTCAAGCCCTTGTTCTTTCTTTTTTCTATGGCTCCAAAGTCTGGGTCAATCAACCAAAATAAACTTGTTAATTCGTTGTCAGGATTCTGTGCCTCAGGTCTCACTCGAGAAGCAGTGGGAAGGCTCAGGTGATAATAAAGCAACACCAGACAGTCTGGATGTTTAATTAAACTTGTCCATGCTCTCTCTGACCTAGTGACTGGGCTGGAAATGTCACCAGAACAAAGGTTGCTCATGAGGCTTCCACATGGGCTTTCCTGCTGCACAAGGATGTGGGGAGATGGAGGGGTTTGCAGCTCTTTTCTCATTCTTTCAGGTTATTGTTGGGAAGGGAATTATGCTCCGAAGGTCTGGGGGAAAAGAAAACAAGTTTGGGTTTCTTTGGATGAATGAGCCTTTTCTTGGACCCTGCTCTAGCAAATCTGTTTGCACACACCTGTATTAAGCACTTCTGGATGCTGGGTCTGGTGGAAACGTGCCTGGCTCCTAGTTAGCAGCTGTTCAAAAGCTCCAGAATACACTTTTATTGCTGGGGTGAGGAGGCAAAGCATCTTTTCAGACAATTGTACCCAGGAACGTAAGCTGCAGACCTCTGTTCTCCCCTACCCCATGGTCTCTGCAGCCCACACACTTTTCCTGGTATCCTTGTGCACAGATCTATGGTAAAAGCTTCTGTGAGGTGTTGCAGCCTCTAACATCAGTATCCACACTGGCAGAAGCAAGCTGTGGATTCACCCTTTGCTGTCCATCCTTTCGTTTTGCATTTACAAACAGAAATTTTTGTATTTTTATTTTTTTTAAGGCACTCTTGAAAGTGATCCATGGGATTCCCAGTGTGGCAGAGGGAGCCCTGGCTACAGAGTGGCCTTTGTGAAGCAGGTCTGTGGGCTCTCTGCCACCAGCACCACGGGGGAGCTTGTAATAACCACACCAGCGCAGACCAGATGTCTTGGAGAGGATCTGGTTTCAAGACACACGGCTGCAAGTTCAGGAGAACGTGATGGTGGGGGGTGGTTTCTGCTCTAATATACATAATTTGTTTAAAAAGTTTGCAGGTGTTAGAATTTTTATTGAAGGCAGGGAGCTGAGAAATCGTATCCAGTCGGTGAGGTAATGGTTTCTCTGCTCGGGGAGTGCACACAATCTGCATTAAATAAAGGGCAGCTGTGTTGCCAGCAGAATTTTATATATATGAAAACTAATCTGAGCCATACCAAGCCAGACCTCTGCTCCTGCAAATCCTGGGAGAGAACAAGAAAATCCACTGATTGCTCACAGCTTTCCTCCAAAAGCTGGTGGGGACATGGCCCCCCAGGTGTGGGAGCTCCTGTCCCAGCTCAGATCGCTCATGGTCTGCACCCCAAGAGCTGTGGGGATCAGGGATGCTGCTGTGCTGGAGCCATCCCTGCAGCTCTTCACAGGCTTTGAGAGAGCGGGAACAGCTGCTTCCCCTGTCAGCTCCCCACCAAAATGCCTGTGACCTGTGGTCCCACAGGGGCCAGGTAGAGCCAGATCCTCACCTCAGCTCCAGTTGCAGGGTTTTGCTTTCCTAGGCCCGAGAGGGAGGAGAGCACACACCAGCAGTGGTTCCCATGGAGCTATTCAAGGGTTGTAGTTTTCTGTTTCCTCTTTCTCTGGGCTCAGTTCTGCTATATGTTGAAGCCCCAGTAGAGAATTTTTTTCTTCTTCTTTTTTTTTTTTTTCTATAGACAGGTTGTAATGTCAGGATATGAGGTTGAAAGGGCAGGTCTGAGTCAACTCTCAGATGAATTCTGAGCATTTCCTTTCTACGTGGATGAGTTCCAAGAATTTATCTCAGTTCAATAAACCCCACTTATTTCTGATGCTCATTCAAACAGACTTTGAATCCCTTGTGCCCACAGACCAGGGCTGATCATTTGGGTTCTGCAAAGCTCTTTCCAGAGAGGTCAGGACATGTGGAGTCAGCTGGGGGGATGTTTTGGGGTGGCAGATGAAGCAGGTTTCTTTATTTTTATACATATTATAGATATTACAGATTTTAAATATATAACCATATCTATTTATATAACGTACTGCCTGTCAGGATACAGCCTGT
Organism: Dasyornis broadbenti; assembly: GCA_013397935.1. NCBI lineage: Eukaryota > Metazoa > Chordata > Aves > Passeriformes > Dasyornithidae > Dasyornis > Dasyornis broadbenti. The sequence continues at coordinate 788,394 of VZRN01006406.1, read as the reverse complement.
AAGACTCAGGTAGCATCTTTTCAGGTACTGCCTACATCCAGTGCTTGGGGCAGAAGGCCCTGGCAGACACAGGTCCCTCTCTAGGGGTGTGGGTACAGGCTTTGTCCTCAGCACAGCCCCTCCAGGAATGTGGCACCTTCCCATCACACAGCAGTTACATAAACAGGGCTAAAATTAGAGCAAATGACACTTCACAGGCTGAACATCATCCCCAGGGGTTCTCAGGGTTTCTACCAGCTGGGGCTAAGGAAGGCACAGCCATGGTGTGGGGCTCTGAAGCCGGAGCCCCCACATCCCACCAGGCTGCCCCCAGCATCCTCCACATCCCTGAGCCTGGACTGAGTGAGTCCTACAGGGTCTTTCTGGCTGCCTGAAGTAAATTTTCTCTTATTTCCCTCCAGGCTGTATTTTCCCCTGTTGCTGAATTTCGCTCAGCGTAATGATTTCAAGGGCACCATTTTCAATTTCCTCTGCGGAGCCAAAATTAATACTGAGTTTATGCCACAGCGTAGCGGCGCTTTAAGCATCCACCAACAGTGTGCATATTTCACAATAATGTAACGGCTCCTAAACCCAAATACTGCTTAAACCACCACGGTACTCCACCGTAAATATCAACGATTCCTGCCTGAACCGTGGCGCCAGCAATGACAACTCTGTTGGTGCTGCTGATGTGCCCATTAACATCCCCCCATGATAACCATTTTATTAGCACCACGGGCATGTTTGGATGCAGCTGCAGGGCAGGAAGATGTGCTGGTCCTTGCCTGGGAGAATGGAAGGGCTCCCTTACAGCTTGCACTTTTCTCTTTCCCTTTCAGCACTGTCTGTGTAGGGAAGCCCTTCTCTTCTTGCTTCCATCACTTCTCTCTCATCATGGCTCTAAGTAAGATGTAGATACAGATAGGAAAGTTTGGGTCTCTTTTCCTCGGTCCCCAAGTCTTGTGGGAAAATTATTGAGAAGAAGGTTTTTAGTTGAGTTACTCCTTTAGTTTATGCCCTTCTGTTTATGCCTCACCCCCTACAAGGGAGGTAGCCATGGGCTTTTTAAAAGTAATACATGTAGGTGGGAAAAACAGAGGGAAATTTGTCAAATGAACAGGTTCTAAGTGACTGCCAAGCTATGGATTGACTGACCATGTTCGCTGCCTTGGGATGGTGATTTTGACTCTGTTTAGAGAGGAGCAGGGGGATTACAAGAACCCGTGTGTGCGAAAGTACACAAGCCATTAATTATGGCGACTGCTGCGCGATAGGATCTAGCAAGAGCTAATGGAGCTTGAGAAACCTGTGGAAAATGTTAGTGAGAGCTGTCAGGATGTTTGTCTTAGAGCCGCTCTGGATGATCTCATCTCTCCAACGTTGCAGAGGGCGAGGGGTGTGCTGGGTCAGCTGGAGCTGGCGGGCAGGCGCCCCAGCTTGGGAAACAGGGTGATGGGCTGGGGGTTCGGGGGCTGCCCAGGCAGAGAGAGGGGCACTTGCTGTGCTCCAGTGCTGGAGATAAAAAATAGGGATGGAAAGAGTAGGACTGGAGGGCATTGGGAAATCATTGTGTTGTGTCTTTTCTTCCTGCTCCTCTGAAACAGCCTAAATAAAATGTCACTTGGCATTGCATAACAGGGTGACGCGGAGCCTAGGGAGCAGCTCAGAGGGGCAGCACTGGAGCCCCAGGCAAGGGCCCGCAGCAGGCAGGAGGGATGCAGCTGCGATGGGGAGCTGATGTGCTGCTGCATGCGCGGCAAGAACCATTTCCCAGGGGAATTCCTTCTGCTCCCACCCTTTCTCCATGCCGCGGCTCACAGAGACTGTGCCCAGAGGACCAAGTGTTGACAAACAGGTCAAAAATGGTGGCTTGGCGATGTCACAGCCAGGGATCAGCTCTCTGTCCTGATTTATAAGAGATGTCTCTCAGTGTCCCAGGGCTGCCTTGGCTTTTCATTCATGCTGCTGATGACGAAGGGCCGTGCTTAAGCAGCATGACCATGCTGGCACGGGCGGCTTTTAGGAGCAGGAAACCGCTCCCTTTATCCTCGCTTGATCTTTCGGAGTGAAATATGTGCAGTGCCCTTGTCAGCAGTAAGAGCCTCCTAAGGAATGAAAGAAAGGTTAGCAAGCAGAAACAGATGTTTACCTTTAACTTCTTGCTTTGTGTGGACTGGGGAGACTGGGGGAGGGGGATTTGCAGGGCAGGAGAAAATGCTCTCTGGAAGCCTGAGGAAGTCCTGTCGGATTAAATCTGCCTTCTCTTGATTTTGCTGTGGTTTTTATTTGGTCCAGCATTCTTTCATAATAATAATAATAATATTATTATTATTTAAACACAGCATTCTTTTAAGAGAAAGAAAGATAATTGCTTTTTCTTTCTTCTGCCTGAGCTTCTTAACATGATTAAGATATAGAAACCAAGTGCCTGGACATGAAGATGATCTAATAGGCACCGACCAACCCGAGTCAGTGTGGCCCAGTTTAAAAACATGGCACTTTTCCAGAATCTATTTGTTTCTCTTAATACGGTGATTTGTTTTTCTATATTGCTCTCTATAATTATCACTCTACTGCGTATTCACTGGCTCTAGGCTCAGCGTAATATAAATCTGGAATTAGTCTATTGAAGTCAGTGTCAGATACATTTCCTTTAACATCTAAACTCGGTCTTAGACTCATTTATCCTACTGTAGCTCCAAACTAACTACACTGAAATAAATACAACTTCTCTCTCACCAGTGTTTTCCAAAAAGCCCTTGCCGCGGTCCTTGCCTACACCTTCCCCTCTTGTGCTAAACCTTGGGCTGGGGGTTAGAAAAAAAAAATTGTCAGAGGAGGTGGTTCAGATTAGGTATTAGAAACATTTTTCACTAAAAAAGTGATGAAACATTGAAATAAGTTGCCCAGGGAGGTGGTGGAATCACTGTCTCTGGAAGTGTTCAAGAGGCCACTGGATGTGGCACTTGGCGACATGGTTTAGGGGTGATTGTGCTGGTCTGGGTTGATGGTTGGAGTGATGATCTTGAAGGTCTCTTCCAACCTTGATGACTCTGTGATTCTGTGAAGATAACACCTGTGGCATCTTGCTGTGCCTTCAGACCAAGCCTTTGAACTGAAGGCTAACCCCCCCTGAAATCTGGCTGCATTTGCCCTGCTGGAGGAGAAAGGATGGCTCGGAGACAGTGCCTGCCCCTGCACTGCTGCTGATGAGCTTGGTGTTCCTTCACCACTTGAGTTCAGCCTCCCTCCAAAATTCAGGGTAACCTTGGGCTCAGGCTGTTCTTTAATCTGCTGCTTGAACCTTTTTTCTTTCTTTGGGCTGCCAGGGCTGGAAACTGCTTCTACAGGCCCATGAGATCCTGTGGCTTGCCTGGTCAGAGCTGTATTGGGGCCAATATTTACCCTTCCCAAGGTTGTGTTCAGTAATTCAGGAGGAGGGTGGTGAGGCCCTGGCACAGGTTGCCCAGAGAAGCTGTGGCTGCCCCATCCCTGGAAGTGCCCAAGGCCAGGCTGGATAGGCTTAGAGCAACATGATCTGGTGGAAAGTGTCCCTGCCCACAGCAGGAGGGTTGAAATGTGTTGGTCTTTAAGATCCCTTGATGATCTCGGAGGTCTTTTCCAGCCTAAATGATTCTATCGTTCTATATATGTGGAAATTATCAGGGAAAACATTATCAGGGTTGCTGTGCTGCACACGATGGCCATGGAGCTGACCTGCCTTGAGCAGAGGCACCACGACTGGTCCTTGCTCATCCCCTGGAAGCAGCCAAGTGCTTTTCTGCAGACTCTGATAGACATTTCTTTAAAATAAAAAAAAATTATAACTTTTCAATCTCTTCCAATTTTAGATTCTGATAATCTGGAGAGATCCTAATATATCTGAGGGATTAAGAGGTTTTTTTTTCTTTCTTAGATGAAGGCTGTACACATCAATGGGTGCCCAGAAATACACCTTGTGCTTCCCAGTGTTTTCCCCAATTTTTTTTCTTCAGTTGCTGCACAATAAATGCACTTCACAAGGCTGTGCTGCTGCTTGATAACATAGCTGGAGAGAAGCTATTTTCTGATTTTCAGATACCGTGGTTTATCTCTAATGTTGGTTTTCACTGGCAGTTTAAGAACTTCTTAGAAAACTCTTCAACTCCCCCCTTAGTACTGAGATGGCAAGAGCAGATAAAACTTGTCGTTTAATAATAACCACCAAAAAATGTAGAGGTTTTTTTTTAGATAAACTCAGGAGCTATTATTTGGTTTTTAGAGACAACACATGGCTCACCTCTACCCCAAAGAGAAAGGGGAGTTATTAACTCTCCTTTCTACTGGACATAAACAAACAAACCAACCAACCAACCAACCAACCAAACAAACCCCCAAAGAATGTAGATTTTTTTAATTGAAAAGTTGAAGCTTGAAGATCTGGGGGCAAAACTTTCAATTCAAAGCTTAAAGTTCTGATTAGGAGATTTTCTTGCTGGGTAGTTTTGTGGGCCAAGACACTTGCCCCGTGTCACCACGAGATGCCCTTTCAAACAGGAATTAAGATGTTCCTGGTCATGGTGCCTCACTGGGGATGAGGTTGGGCTTGGGAGCTCTCCCCATGAGGAAAAAGGAAACATTTTTTGTTAGAGAAAAAAAAAAAAATTTACTATTTTCCATAGGAGGGCAGGCCTGTTTATAAAGATTTCTGTTACAAGCCCATCATTTTTCCAGCAAACATTGTTCCTGGATACATGCATCACTTCAGAGCAGAGAGACCTTCTGGTCCTTCCCTAAGCATCCCCCCAAACCAGCAATATCCGACCAGCTCCTGCTCCCTGTTAAAATTCAAACCACAGACTTCCTCACCACTCCTTTTCTCAGATGACATTTAAACCTGTCAGCGGTTACAACTGGTGTCACGTAATCTTTGCAACCAGTGCAAAAATTGCACTCTGGCTTCTAAAAACAGAAAAAGGAAGGGGATGGCTAAGAATGGGCATTAATACTCCAAAATGCCTGTGTGCTGCTGTCCCTCCTGCTGGTCTGACAGTGTTTCTACCACTCATCCCCTCAGAAAGCAAAATAAATTGGGGCAGTGGTGAGTAATAACAGGGAATAAGCAGAGCTGAGAAATACATTTATCAGCGGTCAAATGACATGGATAGTGTGGTCACCCCTGTCCCCATGCCACATTTGATGGCACCTAAGTGTCATTAGGGATAAGGAGAGGGTACTGGGACACGTCTGCAAGAAGTCGGAGTACATTACTGTAGAGCAGCTGGAAGGGGATCCCAAAACGGATCTTCAAAAGACCCCTAAAGGGATTCATAGGACTGTTAAGGTTGGAAAAGACCTCTAAGGTCATGAAGTCCAGCCATCAACCCAGCACCACCACCATGTTCACCACTAAAGCAAGTCCTCAAATGCCATATCCATGTGGTTTTAACACTTCTAGGGATTGTGACTTCACAGCTTCCTTGGGCAGCTTGCTCCAATGCTTGACAACCCTTTCCGTGAGGAATTTTTTCCTAGTATCTAATCTAAACCTCCCGGAATTCTGTCACCCCTGAGCTCTGGCATTTCAGTGGTCAAAACACAGCCATGCCCCAGTACTGCCAGGAGTCTTGAACACACATATGAACCATCCTAATTGCTTTCATCTGGCCCAAAATGTGGCCACTGGTAAGCAGAGACCTGCTGTTTATGTAAAGTACAAAGGGGGCCAGACAGTCCTCTCGAGCTGTTTCCGTTTCCCTGTGATTAATATATTCAAGTCTATAGTCATTTGTTTTTACAAACTTCACAAACAAAACCTTGATGTTTTGGTACCAAGCTCAAATATGGGAACAATTTGGTTCTCAGCGCCAGCATTTCTGATGCAAGAACTGAAAGGCGTCCAGAAATTCCGTGTTTTCACTGAATAGTCTTTGGTCCCAAGATATAGCATTTTTAAAGCATTACAGAGGCAAAAACAATCCCAGTGCCTTGAAAGCTTTTTACACTGACTCTGCTTCATGGAAATACTGACTCAGGGCCAAATGGCTGATTATGTAGTGTGATGTAAGAAGGAGTTAGAAAGCTTAGCAGGGCATTAGAATAATGCAGTGTGTGTGTGTGTCTGTGTGCAGTGAAGGGGGGACATGGCATTTATTAGAAAGCTTTAAATCTTTTGCAGCTCCACGTTAGTGACTTGCAAAACAGTCTCAGACCCAGTTGAAAGCGATGGGGATGCGATGTGTGACAAGCTCTAAGCTGCTGAGCTGAGTTCCTGCTCAAGATCTTTTCAGTTCATTTCAAGGCTGCAAAACCTTCCTCGCTGGGGTGTGGAGGAAGCAAACACTGCTGCTGTGCAGCCAAAGGAGAAAAGGATTCTGTTATACTTCTGGAAGGGGGCTGAAGGATGCAGCAATGTTCAGGGGGGCTAAACTGTGGCTTGGCTTCTGCTGTCACACTGAACTAAGTGTGGAGATCTGGGGATGGTGCAGCTCTCCCCTGATGCAGATGCTGGCAAAGGGAGGGATGCGATGTGAGGGGAGTCCAAGCCCTGCCTGTTCCCTGCTCCATGCTGGTGGGAGCCACTTCACTGGGGAAGATTGTATCATTTACTTTATCTCATTGTCCAGAGATGCCATTCACTGCAAACGTGAACTCTGAGACAAGTGAAAATCAGAGATGACCCAAGTGCCTGGAGGCATAAAACCAGCTGCTGAATTGTTCAGCGTGTTTAATGAAATGGAGCAGCACAAAGACACAGTTCAAGTATAGGTCTATATATACAACACTGACACTCAAACAATTTGTGGAGATCACTGCATATTTAAGATTAGGAAACCTGACTGCTGTCAGCTGTTAGGAGATATTTGAGATAGAAAGTCCTATCAGAAAAGCTGCCCGTGCTGTAGCGCCGTGATGGCAGAACATGAAGGAGTTGGGGATGTGCCAACTCAAAGCTGCTGTGGGAGGTCCAGGGGAGCTGCTGCTTAAACCTCAGGTCTGGCTGCAGTGAAGTGCTGTTGTCATCTTGCCCTTGAGCGGTGACTCCCTGCAGAGCTGCAGGTAAGGCACTGTCCCCGCTGTACCACAGGACAGGCTGAGCTATGGGGCAGATGTGCTGCAGTTCACTCCTCTTTTCTAAATATTTCCATTCTACACACACACACACATACACACAGACACACACACACATATATATAGCCACACCACAGCCATCCACACCATCCCTTCCTTCCCAGCCACCCCAGTTCCCCGCAGTTTGACTGTGAGTGGGCAGCTGGCTGCCCATACTGCCTTCTCTGCCCTCTCTGCCCTCTCTGCCCTCTCTGCCCTTGCCCTGCTCCCTCTCTGCCCCTGGCACAGCCCCGTGGCCTCTCCTGCCCTCCAGGCAGCTGTGATGGCTCCACACTGTGAGTGCTCCCAGCCTGTTCCCGGCATGGAGGGTGAGTAAAGCTGTCTCATCACGCTGCTCCCACCTCCAGTGAGTCATCGGCCGGGAGGAGATGCAGGCGCTGAACTACATTTGATGCCTGTATCTGAAACACCGGGTTCGAATGACTGTGCAGGTAATTAGATCCCTAATTTCTTCTTTAATGGATTTTCTAATGTATCTGATGAATAAAGAGATGCTCAATAGTAAATAGAAATACCATTTGCAACCTTGGATGTGAAATGAGGCCATAATGTTGCCTTTATTTATGTTTACCCAAGTCCTGTGAACCTCACAGAGTGCGAATGCTGCAATGACAGGGGCTGGGAGTGCGTGGCAGTGTCACTCCGGGCCACTGCCAAGGGAACTGCTTGAGTGTGCGCAGGGGTTTTGGGACATGAATGATCCCGTTGACTCCTGATCAACTGCAGATACAACCTGGGCTGAATGGGTCTTGTGTTTGCACGCAGAGATGGCTCAGAAGGACCCAAGAACGATTCCAAGCAGACATTGCTCAATGTTGCTTTGGATGTGCAGGGTCCATCCTCTCCCCTGGCTGTGACCCCTGGGAGGGGTCCTGGGTGCCAGCGTGCCTGGGACTGTGCTTGGGGACGGGGTGGCAGGAGCAGGCTCCTGCCTGTGGCCTGACCAACTCTGTAGGCTGGACTGAGCCCCTCAGCAGGGCTCACACTCACTGCATGGGGGCTGCTGTCCCTCCTGTGTGGGGGAGAGCTCTGTGCCCTGCTGGGTGCAGCGATTTGAGCCTCTTGTTTCAGAAGTGCCATGTTGGTGCAGAATGATGTGATTAAACATCCACATCCATTTGTGTAAAGCTGGCAGCCTCCTCGGCGAATATTTTTGTGCCTCCAGTTTCTAAATGGCATTTCTGCTAACAGCCATGTATCATCATTACCAGCACCGCTTTGGAGGATGCACGAGCAAAGTGTGATATTACTTAAACCTCTGCAAGTACTGTCTGATAATTAATCAGGCGTGGGTTGGTTATGTTTTCACCTTACTCAGTGGAGAATAATGCAGTACAAGGGAGCAGGATTTTGGTTAAAATTTCGTGGTGAGCTGCTCCCCCCAGGTCTGGACAGCTGTCTCCCTGTGTGTGTATGAGGGCATCATGGACCAGAGGCTTGTCCAAATCTTCTTCTTCCTGCTGAAGCATCAGATAGTCACTGAGTCAGTGCCACAAGTGAGAATTCAGCCCAGAGGAACCGAGGGTCCTATCCAAGATTGCAGACCCCAGCCCTTACTGGCACAGACATAATTTAATTTTTGGGGTCTCATTCTGCAGCTGCTTTTGCTGTGGTGTTTTCTCCAATTGTGCCATTATGTATTAATAGGGGATGGAGCTGGCAGCAGGAAGGGGCAGCAGAAGTACACATTTGTCTTGCTGTCCAGTAAGCCACATAACAAATAGCGATGCCAAGTGTAATCCTGCTTCAGTTAAAACTGTTGCTTTGGTTTGTCATCATTCATTGTTTGCAGTACAGCTGCTTAATGACAGGATGTGGGAAATGAAAAGTTTTTTATGTCCTTGGAGACTTTTTAAAATAAAAATTCCTGAGTGATGAAGGGGAAGAAGGTGCTTGAGTGGAAACTCTGGGTCTCAGCACTGAGACACAGCCTGGATGGAGTGAGCCTTGCCCCAACAAGACTCAGGAGATGGAGGTTTTGCTCTCAGCTTTAAATATAACCTGCTGTGTAAATCTAGGCCATATCTGTACCTCAGCTTGCTTTGCTTACATTACACATCTGGCGCAGCTGCCTCTACCTGGTGCCTTGCAGAACGGGACCTGTGTTTGATAGGAAGAAATGAAAAATAAAAGACAAATGCCATGGATCTGTGTGGGACCATGTGTTTGCAAAATGCCCCATGGCCAATTAAGTTAGCAAATGTTACATATTAAACCTAAATACAGAGGAATGGAGGGAATTATCCATATGGACCATGAGCAAGCAGATGAAATCTGAGGTGGATGGGGCACTTGTAGAGGGAACTTCATTAAGCCAACAAGGAAAGAGACAACCCTAACTATGCCAAAACCTTGGATGCATGGGGGAGTTTTTTTCATTTTTGGGTACATTTTGGCAATCTTAATTTTCATACAGGACACAGTGGGGCCACAGTGGGGGTCCACCCCTTCTGCCTGTTAATCACGTCTAGTTGACAGTGCAGAATTACCAGTGGGTGCCTGATCTTTGCTCCCAGTGGGAACTCTCCTATGTGGGTGCACTGCACACGTGTAAGCAAATAGGGAAGGTGATGTGTTTGGTGGGAGATGCATTTCATCTGGGCTTTAAATCCATTTCTGGCAGGTACAGCCCTTGAAGAAACAGTGATGTGTATGCGGCCAACAAGTGTGAATTATTGCTAGCCCATCCCCTGCTTCACCCTGCCTCTAGAAATACTCTCCCTCTTCTTCTATGTGTATTTATTGAGTCATGTCCTGAACTATGTGAAATCAGTGTGGAATTTGCCTGAGGTTCTTCTCTGCTGGCCCAGGGCTTCTCAGCAGCATAAACAAAATTAAAGGGGATGCTGGGGTTGGGATGAAACCACTCCTGCTTGTCAGAGAGAGAGAAAGAGAGGAGTCAGGGAGCTGTGCTCTCTGCCCTCAGTGCTGCAGGAGGATTGGAGAGTGGCTGAAATCCCTGTGGTGGGCTTCTCGCATACCTGGGATTCTCCATGTTTTATAATCTCAGATAAATGTCACTTATTTATAGGATTATTCGATATATTCTTACAGTAATCTTTTATCAACAGATCACCACCATGCTCATCACCACTCTCTAGGTCCGAAAGTTGTTTTTTTGTACGTTTTCTTGTATCCCTTGAAAATTTCTATTTCCAACAAGCCCACTGTTATCTCACTTTTGCTATTTTAAGTTCTGTGGCACAAAAAGGCTGACTCAGAGAAAGTCGTGTTGTAGGAAATATTGGCTCAGCTGAGGAAATTATTCTCAGTTCATTCTTCCACTGTGAGATTTGGGCTCTTTTTGTGTGTGTGTCTGTGTGTCTGTGTGTGTGCCTGTGTGTTTTGGTCTCATGGCACATATCGAGCACTGTGAAATATTGACAGCTATTCCTAAGGCACTGCTGTACCCAGTCGGATCTCTCTTTCTGCACATACCCTGAAGTGTTTTATGTACCTGCTAGAAACGTTACACAGGATGCTCGCACAGCTCATAAAATTTGGTATCGTATTGGAAATGTTTTGTGGGAATGTGCTGCTTAATCTACTGCAGCCACTCACAGTTACTGTTGTCAGGAGGGCGTGAAGATTACAGCCGGCTCAGGGAAGTTTGATACCTTATCAGAAGTCCTCAAGAATAAAACTGAAAGAAATGGATGTTCAACGAAATGGAGATAATTGACTAAAAAAGGGGAAATACGGGAGGCCCCAATGAAGTCATCCTTCTTGCTGGACTTAAGCTGCTGTCAGTTCCCTCTGAGTACCTGCAGTCACCCTCTTGCTAGGGGATTGAGTGGAATAAATCCTGGGTGTGCTTTAATTGAGTGTTAAGCACATCAGTGATGTGCAGTGAAAGACGAGGCTGGTGATCCAGGATGGAATCCTTGCCCAGCGGGGTGGGGAAACAAAAACAACCCAACAACTACAAAACCTCTATTGACTTTGAGGGCTTTAATCACCGGAGCAAGTTGTCTAATAACATACTGCAGGGTGTGCTTTGGCACTGCCATCTACGTCATTCATTTTATGCATAATATGCTAGGAAACAATGTTTAACATCTGGTATAAGTGGATATAGCATATCTGTCTATAGGAAAGCAGCTGATGCAGATAATGTAAGAAATAAAAACAGGCGCCTGCAAGTGTACCTATGGATATTTTTTTTCTACACCTTTTTGACACCATCATTAGCAAAACCTAATTAGAAGGTGGTTTTCAACAACTGCTGTCCTCAAGACATAAAGTATAGCCCTCACATAAATAATATTATCATCATCTTTAAAATACTTCATAAACACAAATTTGCCCTCCCAATTTTCCCATGAGATAGATACTTATGTGTTAACAATAATATAATCACCAGTAGTAGCCGTGTTAGTCTTCTCTTTTTATAGATAGAAGCTCATGCCCTGATAATAAACAGCTTGCTGAAGGCCACATGAGGAGTCTTTCAGGACTCTGATTAGGGAGAGAATCAGTCCTGGCTCTGTCCTTCCCTCACATAAAAACCAGAACAATGTTGGTATAATGAAAGAAAAGCAGGGTTTAAGCATGGGCAAGAAAGACAAATCTTCAGGTTGGCTGGATTCTTGGACTGACAGGAAATATTAAAGAAGTATGTGACAGAGATCAAGGTAAGTAACAAATATTACACCTTTTGTACTTGTGCCTTTATTTACTCTGCAGCAATTACAGCAAGTAATGTAGATTACATTATGAATCACCATGACGCTTACAAGACTGAAATTTTTGCAACCACATCCTGGCTCTGTGAGATAATCTGTTTGATCTCCTACGAGGGCCAGATACATCTTGCTTGAAACTTCAGAGGTGTGCGAGAGCAGCTGGGACACACCCATTTTCGTAACCGTGTTAAAATAAAACAAGTTTGGATTTGCTCAGCCGTTGTAGGATGTAACATCTGAGTTACAAGCCTGCTGTGAAGGGGGCTTTGCCATAACCTCGGAGTTAACAGGGGCCACTTCAGTGTTTCTGTCTGCGAACTAACATTTTCTTTCCATCTTAAGAAATGTGGATATTTACATATGCAACCCCCCCCCAAACAAATCAAAACAAAAATACTAAAAAACAACAACAAAAAAAAAACAAAACCCAAAAACCCAAAAAACCCAAAACCAAAACAAAACAAAACCCCCAACAAAACCAAAAAACAAAAAAACCACTCCTAAACCAAACCAAGCCAAACAAACCCAAAAAAGCCCAAAACCCCAAAAAAACAAAAAGAAAACCCCCCCAAAAACACCCAACCCCCCCCAACCCAATCCTTAGCAAATGATTAAAGCCAAAACATAAATTTGTTCTTATGCCTGCAACACCCCCAGTTCACACTGAAGCTACAGTGCTGCACCTGCAATAACTAAACCCGCTGAGGTCAGTCTGTGTCACTTCCCAGAGTAAGGTCTGTATCAGCATCTTTCCTTGTTGTTCACTCACTTTTCTCCTCTTCTTGTGTGGAACGTTCATCAGTCTTCCTGGGGCCGGATTCTGGATAGCGATGGATGATACTCAGCTTTTATTTTGTCCTCCCTCTTATGCCAGGAACCATAGTGGGAGCTGAGGTGGACAGGGACATACTCTGTCTGCCCTAAACAACAGCCCTCCATGGGTAGGGAGGCCCTTGGACTGCAGCAAAAAACCACTGGTTTTCATCTCCCAAAAAAAAAAAAGGAACAATGTGCCCCAGTGGAAGCCAAGGTACAGGAACCTGGTGCAGGGTGCTTGAAGGAGCTCAAGCAGCGGGCATCTCTTATCCTTTATTTCTCTCGTATTTCCTTTAAAAAACATTCTTCTGGAACTGATCTGGAAGCTCTCCTTGGGGTAACATGCCCCCACACATATCTGTGTTCCTTTTAAAGCCTTCAGGGAATGATGGGCCTCTGGGTGGGAGGCTGGCAGCAATAAAAGTGTAAGGCCAGACACTGTTTGGTAGGCATCCCCACCCTGCAGTCCTGACCTTGGTCATCTCTGGGGCTGTGGTATTTTTTGGGGTCTTGTGGCAGATTTTGAAAACAGCAATGTGAAATTGCCCCTGTGCAGAAGGGCCAGGACAAGCAGCCGTGTCCTGCAGAAGCTCTGTGCACCAGGGAGGTGCTGACCAGTTCTTAACACCAAGTTCTGAGCAGCATAACTTGTGTCCTGAAACTTCTGAAAGAGCCCCTTCATAGCTCTGGATCACACAGTTCAACAACTGCCTGTGAATGAGGGTCTATTCACCTGGTCATGCTGTTCCTCTGCTCTTGCTGTTTATTCTGGGAAGCAGAAGGCGCTCAGATCGATCTGGTAAGTGTATCAACGAGATGATTGTTTTGGGATTGACTCCTCCCTGCCTCATGAAGATCTACAAGGTTATCTGTGTGCATATGCTTTAAAGCAACTGATGTAACTAGTGGTACTGGTATGTTGATCACCAGTGTTGGACATTTTTAACCATATATGATCAATAAATGATGAATTAGCGATAAATTTATGCTAAGGTAGGGGCAGAAGATGCTCCCTACTCAGAAAGAAGCCCTTTTCCAGCATGTCCTCTCCTGCAAGAGTCACTGTCAGCAGCCTCAAAAAGAATAAAACCAATACCTTCAAACCAGTGAACCTCCATTTCCTTTCTCAATATGCACAACACAGAGACAAATAATTTAGAGAGGTTTTTTTTAAAGTTGATATCTCCCTCAAATGAAGGAAAAAAATAGTCTTAAGAGTAGGAAGGCCTCTAGGCCTAACTGTTCAGTGCTTCCGATTCAGAGCTCGCCATCACAGCGAAGTCACGGGGAAGTCATGGTGGAATTGCCAGGGTGTGGGTGTACCTGCTCATTAGGATTAAAGTGCCCTTGTGGTTCATGTTAATCCACTTTGGGATGCAAACTGACAAAAGCATCTTTGTGGGGGATCCGTCCATGTGGGGAGCCCAGTCCCTCCTCTGCCCTGCCAAGCCCGCAGCTCCCCCGTGGGAGCCTGACGGTTCTTCTGTTTAAATCAACACGGTTTAAGTCCCGCTGGTTTAAATATCAGGTTTAACTGGGGCTTGCCTGCATATCAAAGGCACTATGGTAATTTTTACGAGGGAAAGTGTTGAGGGAAAGTGTTTGCCTGGTGCTGTCCAGGCTCCTCCCTGTCCTCCCCGTTGCTCAACGCGGTGCTGAGTCACTGCCCTTTCTCACCCAGCGAGCTCCTGCGCTTTCCTGGTGCTGTGTTTGTGCAGGATGGGGTCACGCATGCCCAGGCTGGGGGAGCCCCTGCATAAACAGGAGCTAAAAACGAACAAAGAGCCTTCCTGGTTCGCTGGGATTTATTTATGCACTGCCATGCGTGGCGAGCTCCGTTGTGGCACCTGGATTGCGTGTGGACTGGGCTTGAACTTTTTTGGAGCCAGCCATCCGCTTCCTGCTGATGTGCTGGTGCCTTGCTGTGCCTTCAGTCTCGCTCCAATCTGCACAGGATTTATGGATGGATATTATATAGATTTAACACAATACCATGGGTTTTATTATTTGCTGGAAAATGTTAATAAACCCCAAGTATTACAGATGCATTTTAATCCCTGAAGTGATTTTTGAGTAGAATGCATGAATTATTAATTGTTGTTATTGTTATTATTGCAGTGCATACCTACCTCACAGGGCATTGTGAGGATTAATTAATTCTTGTAAAGATGTAAAAGGCCGTATAGGTGTCAAGGGTTATGACTAAAGTGCTTTGAAAATGGAAACCACTCTGCAAGTGCCAAGTATTATTATTTATGGAGTCCAGGCAGTGTGCTTGGTACTGTGCAAACACTGGGCCAGTTACTGCAAATATTTGCTTATATGTGCTTGGTAGGCCGAGCACTCCCTGTTACAAGTTATTTCAACTATTTTAAGGATGTGCCTTAAAAATATGGGTGTGAGAAGACTTTCCAGTCATTGGGATGATGGAGCCATTGGCCATGAACAGCTGTGTCACTGAAGCACTTCGGAAGTGCATTTGTATTCAAATATAGAGATGAACCAAAACCTCAGATCTGTTCCAGTTAAACATCTGTAAATTAGGGTTTTGTCCCATCTTTCTCGCTACTTTGGGACAGGAAATATAACAAAAGTTATTGTTTAGACGTGGCTCTCCCAGAAGGCAAAGCCAACTCCCTAAGCTCAGCTTGCTCACCGAACAATCCGCTGTAAACCACAACCTGCTCAACTGCTCTGTGTTACCCAACATCCGTTCTTGGAAACCTCTGAAAGCAAGAACCTCCGTCCCATACGCTCTGAAGTGTCCCCTGTAGCACTGAGTCCAGCTGCACATTTAGGCAAGAGAACTGCAAAGTCTAAAGCTCACCACAGAGAGTGAGAGGCCTTTGTGCAGTCCTGCAGGGTGTTTGCCTGTTCGCAGGGTGAAAAAAGAGAAAATAGAACAAAATGGATGGGGGACAACTATTAAAGCATAAATCTGCCAGAATGCACTTTGTAGATCTTGCAGAGCAGAACTTCTCCTCGGGAAATCGCCCAGTTGAGCACGTCATCATGTTAAAAATGAGAACCTGGCATCCCAGAACTGCGACTGAACATTTGGAGAACACCAGACCACGGAAACCTTCAGCCAGATGACTTCAGCTCAGCACATTGTAGCTGCTCGGCAGATGGATGGGAAGACAGTGTTTGTAGTTCCTGAGGGCCAAACAACGCACACTTCAGGGATTCTCCCTCCTCCGTTTCTCACACAAGCCTTCTGAACGTCACATCTCTCACTCCCATTTCATGGACTTCTCACATATCCTTCTTTAGGCCCCTGCTGTCCCCCAGTCCCCCAGAAGAGCTCCCTTTCCTCTTGCCTTAGGCTATGTGCATATTCTCATTCCCCTTCCTTCGCACACTGTTACTGCTTATCTTCTTTCACCTGGGAAATAAATCAGAGTATCAAGAGGTCAAGCTCCTTTAGAAGCATGGACAGATCTAAGATTATAATGCAGGAACATGTGAATGAATGCCTTGCCACTTTTTCTGCCCCTTTTAAATTTCTTGACTATCAGCAAATTTTGTAATCGGACTGGATATAGTCTTCAAAATTACCGCCTCTTTACATACCTAAAGCAGACAGCCTACTCACCATTACTGAGAAGAGAAAGTTGCTCACTCGGGCCACCAAAATCATTACAGAAATAAATGCTTGACAGCAGGTGATTTACAATTAAAAATATGCTTTCTGGCATCTAGAGATATTTAGGTTTCCTCATATAATTCTGGCCTCTTCAAGCAAATGGTCTGAATGGCCTGGGTTTCGTCAGAATTAAATTATTTTGATGCAAAAAAAAAAAAAAAAATTCTCTGAATATTTAAATCTTTTTCTTCATAAAGGGAGGGAAAATGCACGGGCTTGACCCCGAAGAAAATGAGCATGTTGAGGTGATTGATCCTACACCCAGAGACCCACTCATCCAAGGCTTTGTGGAGTTGATGGGCCCCATCTGCTTGTGAGATGATGCTCAGGTAGGCAGAATTGGCCTATGGTACGTCCCAGGTGTTAGACTCAAAGTAAAATCCAGAACTGCTGCCTTAGGACTAGCATAATTCTCTGGCAATGCCAAGCTCTATCCACAAAAAAACCAAAAAACCAAAAACCAAGAAAAAAAAAAAAAAGGAAGCACTACATTCATGTCATCTCTTTATCCACTGCCAGCTGCAGTGAAATCGAGTTCTGAAATTGAGTGTGGTGTTGTGGACGCCCTGTTTGAGCAGCATCAGAGTTGGGCTGGGGTATGTGGGGAACCTTTGGATTGAGCCGGGATAACATCGGATGTTACCATCGGATCCGTGCATGGTTTGTGGTTATTGGGACTCTGCACGGGTGCCAATGTCCGGACATGAGAGTGCTGGACCATCGCCCAAGAGCGTGAAATGCTGTTGCAAAACCATTTTAATATGGAAAGGGCTGCCTGGCGACGAATGTGGTTTTGATTAACAAAGCTCGCCTCCAAAAACAAACAATGCAGCCATATAGATGACAAGCAGCATTTCAATTCTAAAAATGAGCAGCACCCAGGTAGGACATTGCATTACTGCTGCAGAGGATTATTTTCATTAAATAAAAGCAGAGGGCAGAGGCGGTAACGGGGCGCCCGCGCAGGGCTGGCTCCGGGTGCCAGGTGCCATGGCCAACCGCGACAGGCTGCGAGCAGAGAGGCAAAACCACCATGTTACATCCTGCATTTACATAAGCTCTGTTGGCAGCGCAGTTTAATGTCTTTCCTAGAAAAGCTCCGCGGCCCGGGGCCTGCCGTGCCCGGGCGGCCTCCCCTTCCCTCCCTTTGCCCGCGGCCGTCTCCCCTCCCGCTCAGCCAGCGCGGCGGGGAAGGGCGGGCGGGCGGCAGGGAAGGGGTCAGCGAGCGGGTCCCCCTCCCCGACCCCCTCGCTGGGCTCGTGTGGCCGGGCCGGGCCGCTCCTCCTCGCCTGGCCTCGCCTCCCGGCTCCGCTGCTTCCCTTCCTCCTTCCTTCCCTCCCTTCCTTCCTTCCCTTCCCTCCGCCGGCGCCCATTTCGGCGCGGCCGGGCACCCGGAGTGTCTGCGGGCCGCCGGCTGCTCCGCGCCGCTTGGCTCCTTCCCCCAGTAACAGCTCCCACATTCCGCCCCGATCCCTCCTCAATCTCAATCACACACACACATATTACTTTTTTTTTTCCCCCTCCTTCCTCGGGACTTAATCTCCA